>PVKE010016731.1:0-19340 GCA_004027555.1 Craseonycteris thonglongyai | reverse complement strand
GGTCCATAGATACTTGTGCAAAGGAGACCTGGGCAGGAGTAACAACACGTGCAAAGTTGGGAGGGATAAAATAACAGTGTGTTGAGAGATCTCTAAGTATCTCCATCCCTTGAGCAGAGGATATGTGTTGAGGGCATGGGGGAAAAAAGAGACAGAGAAGATGGGGTAGGATCAAAGTTAGACAGGCTTTTTCAAAGTTTTCAAGTCACATCTCCTCCTTCTGCTTATTTGCTAAACCAGGAGGCATTTCCAGCATTCAAGTTCTCAACTGCCTCTGAGTCACTGTTCATTGTTCCGTGGGTCACTTGAAGTCTCTGATGCTCCGTCTACCCACAAGCAGCACATGCTGCTTCTCTATAGGGCAGTTGCCCTCATAATTGCGTGTTAAGAGCACATGAGGAGTATAGAGGCTGTGAAAGTACAAATATTTTAAATTAAATATTGTGTCAAGACACCAAATATAAAAACAAAATTTGCATGACACCTTCTAGATATTTTATTCATATAATAGATACAGATACTTGAAATGATAGTGATACTAATACTATAATAGTCACCATCTTTGAGCATTAACCATGTGCTGCTGAAATATAAAGATGTATTTTTATTGTTTTTGACAGAGAGACAAATACAGAGACAGAGAGAAGGGGGAGGGCCCAGAGCAGTCTCCATAGTTGCACATCATTGGTTTTTCCACATAGGTTCATTCCACAGGTGGGTACAGGGCCACACAGGGCAGAAACTGGGTGGGGGTCTCACCCTGGTGAGAACTGAACTGAGGGCACTCCCCAGTTCAGCATATGGGTCCGCACAGGCGGGGGCTGAGATTTGATCCTTGGTCCCCGGGGCTGCAAAGCGAGCGCTTAACCCACTGAGCCATCCTGGTTTCCCCATGCTGCTGAAATAAACACTTTATATATGTGGTCCTTCTTAATCTTCACAACAACTCTATGAGATAGATGTTACTATTATTCCCACATTACAGATAACTGAGTCTTAGAATGGTTAAGAACGTTGCCTACAGTCACAAAATTCACAAATACTGCAATTGGAATTTGAATGTGGACCAGCCTGAGCCTTTTGTTCGGGCTCGCTGAGGAACCAATATGATCGGGGAGTCAGAATGCTCTGAAAAAGTATGCAGACAGATATCTATGGAAATTCAGGGAGACGCACAACGCCAGCGGGGACTACATTCATCGAAACAACCAGATGTTTGTAAAATGATTGATTAACCAAAGCTAGCTTGATTAAATTCTACCTTGTGTATTCTTCTCTTAGCCTTCATCCCTTCCTATCCTTCATATTGGTGTTAGCATAGAAATAAGGAAAGAGAGACCCTGTTGTCCTCAAAACAACCCTGTAAGGTAAATGCACAATTTCTATGTTATGGAGGTGATGGAAACTTAAAGATTGATTTATTTTATTTTATTTATTTATTGTTGACAGAGAGACAGAGACAGAGACAGAGACAGAGGGGAGGGCCCAGAACAGTCTCCATAGTTGCACATCATTGGTTTTTTTTTTCCTACATAGTTTCACTGCACAGGTGGGCGCTGGGCTGCACAGGGCAGGAACTGGGCCGGGGTCTCATCCCGGCGAGAACTGAGCTGGGGGCACTCCCCAGTTCAGCATATGGGTCCACTTGGGCCGGGGCCAGGATTTGATCCTCGGTCCCTGGGACTGAAAAGCAAGTGCTTATTCCATGGAGCCATCCCGGCTTCCCACGATGGAAACTTAGAACAGGCACCACTCAAGGTTGCATGATTGGCTAGTGACTGACCTAGGATCGGAACCCTGACTCCTCGACGCTTGCCACTAGTGTGCCTCTTGCTTAAAAGTCATCATGATCACCAACAGCTCCATTCTCTGATTCTCTAGTTCCCAGATTTTCATTTGAGAGTAATACCGTGTCCACTATCCTGAAAGTTGAAACCACCATTTCCCAAATGGGAGAATTAAATTCATTACTACCGCTTAAAACTCCATTCAGGTACGCTTAGCTACCCACCCAGGTGCTGAAGTGAGACACCTATAATCATCTCTTTATTGTTTGCTCATTTTATGGGGCCCTAGCTGCCCCCTCCCCCTCCCTGCCTGCCATCAGGAATTCACGTCAGGAAGACGCCTTTGTGGCAGCCTGGGCGGGCATCTCAATTTCCAAACATCTGGCCTGTTTCAATCACTGAGGCTTTAAACACGCTGCTCCTGGGGCGACGGTGGCCATGGAGGGATAGCAGGATTCAGGATGCAGAGCCAGGAATGAGCAACCAGAGGGCCTCGGCTCTCTTTTGTTCCTGGAAATCTAGATTTACGCTTCCAAGGCTGGCTGGACAGAGGGCATCACGAAAACAAAGCCGTCAAATAGCTTCACACTTGGGGCGGGGGTGTCTGCTCCTTCCCCTCAAAACCCAAATCCTAGTGAGGCTGCAAGAGAACAAAAGGTGAACAGATTTGCAGAGCAATTGGGGTAAAAACTGGGTGTCCTAAGCAGGGAAAACATGTGAAAAAAGTGGACAGCAATAAGAAGTTCTGTTATTTGAGCAGGGCTTTGTAATTAAAATGCTACGACCCATGTGGAGATAGTAATGAGAGAATCTGCGGCCGAAGTGCTGCATTCAAAGTGCGGCACTACTACCTTCCTCTTAATACTTTTGTGAGCATTAAATAAGATAACATATATGTTGCTTTTAGAGAATGCGTGCTATGTAGAAATACTATGTGTTTGCTCTTATTATTTTGTTTGTTCTTTACACATAGCCTTCAAAGAAGGCAGAGTAGATATTATCTCCATTGGAAATATGGAAAAATAAGCGGAAGCTCGACGTGGTTAAGAAATTTGTCTAAGATTATAGTACCGGTAATAAGTTATAGATGTGGTTTAAAACTTAGCTTTAGTGCCTTTCTTGAGTAATTCATTCATTCACTCATTTATTCCTTTAGCCGATGTGAGATGAGCCCTTGCTATGTTTGCTAGGGACACAGAGGTAAATAACTCTGACATAGGTGTTTTCTCAAAGATACCAGAGGCGAATGATTCCTGCAAAACATGTGATAAAGGCATCGGTTTGGGGAAAGCTGGAAATGATTTTGGTGCTGTGCATGGGGGAAGTTTTCAATTAATAGCAGGCTTTTCCTTCTAAGCCAACAGCTGTCAAATGTATTTCAGTGATGGAACAACTGTAAGTCATGAAGCTTCTCTTTTTTGGGGGGGAACATTATAAACTATGATATAGTCAATTCATGAAAGGGACACTATCCAATTCATATTATACTTGAAAAGTTTACTGGTTAAAATTTCAGTTTGGAAGCTGAGTGCTCTAGATTCAAAGCCCATTCCAAATCTCTTACTGGCTGTGTGACTTTTAGTTGATTAATCAATCTCTCTGAGTCTCTGGCTCTTTTAAATAGGGAGATCAGTCAGACCTCTCACTGTGGGTTGACTGAAATGATGCAGCACTTTCCAATCTTATTTGAGCATTGTGCCCTTTTTAAACTGAGATTTCTGATGGACAAGCTACAAGATAGACTGCAAGATCCCAACATGGGAAATGAACTCATTTTTTTTAAGAAAAAAATTTTTGTTTTCAGTCTTCATGGCTGTGCCTAAAGAAGGAGTATAAGCAATGATATACTGGGGTTGCAACTCCATCCTGCCCAGTCACGAGTGAAAATAATCTATTGCTTGTAAATTTGGAGAGCCTCTGAATTATGAGTGTATACTAAAATCCGTTGTCTGATGAATTTTATAAAAATGCTTATTGAATGCTCATTATGTGTTAAATACTCTTCTAGACACCTCAGAAATAAGGCTTAATCATAGAACTTATATTTTAATGGAGTGACAGATAATAAACAAATGAGCATAATAATTTTTTAAAACAGTGATATAGGAGGGCTGTCCGGAAAGTATCCAGCCATGTAACTGTTCTCGTTACATTGACAATGGCTGGATCTTTTTTCTGGACAGCCCCCATATGCTATGAAGGTTAGGAAATAATGATTCTACTACTACTATTAGAATGATAATAATAGTGATAATTATAGCCAACAAAAGAGTGCTGACTACATAATAGGTCTCAGAGATCTATATTCACTCACTTATCACAAATCTTTTCTCATGAAGCATCTATGATCAGCTCTTAGACTAGTTTTATAGGGGTGGTGGTCAGGAAAACATAGATCTCCATTTCAAACATTCTGCAAGTACAGCTTTCTGCATGCCTGCCCCTAACATTTGTAGGGCCCAGGACAAGAGTACACACAGAGGCCCACACACCACATGTCTAAATATTTAACTGCTACAAATCAAGCTAATAAGCTTTTAACTTTATCCTCCAACCTTGACAAATATAATGTCATAACAATTTGGAAGGTCAGGTTGGATTTAGACTTCTCAGACATTTGGATTTTTGTGTTGGAAGGTGGGGGCCTAGGAAGAATTAGGTCCTGAGAACCACCTTTTTTCTTGTCTCACTCCTGCAAGTGGTAAGAGGCTTCTCTCAAAAGGGTGGGCCCCACTCCACCCCACAAACAGCTGTCCCTTGAACACCCTTTGACACGGGTCAAAGGAACTATGGACCAGACATTTTGGAGTTCTGGGCACTCAGCAAAACAAGCCACATGAAGCACAGATATGATGACCTACTTATCCTCAAAGTCATTCCAACCCAGGCATTGTGAGATTTGGTCTCTAAGTGCTGGAATTTGGGTATTTTGAAAGCTGCAAAATATTGATATTGTGCTCTACATGTACAAGATGTTTTGTCTAGAAAGAAGAGTGTCTTGTGGGAAATTCTAAACAATAGAGTAAAAAGACACATAGTCGGGAAATAGTCTATAGACGTGTCTTGACAATATATTAGAAATTGATCTCATAAAGCTCTAGAATCCAAACAAATGTTAAACCTCAGAGCAAGTATGAGTGACCAAGTTCAGAATTATGGGCAAAACATTTCCCTTCCTTGAATTTCAGCTTCCCATGTAAAATTGATAAGTTCTGTATTCTAAGTTCTTTTCTAGCACATCTTTCTGTGATTTTGTTATGATGTGATGTCTGAGAGAGTTTTTTTCTTCAATAGAAAGCAGGGATATTTACTAAGCCAAGGGTCTGAACATGAGATGTTTACCAAGAGCAATAATGACATACCATCTTCCAGTCCTTTACAGCTTATGTCAAAGGGTTTTGAATGCATTCTATCATTGAATTTTCATCCTCGGCCTGTTACTGGTGTCTTTTCCTCCATTTGCCACTGAAGCAAATGAAGCCAAGAGAAGATAAATGAATTACCCACAATCTCTTCACCTGTGAGTGACAGATCCAGGTCTCAAATCCATACCAGAGCTTTTAATTTTAAAGCGAGTATGCAAGGTTTTAAACCGTTGCATTTGGGAAAGATGTTCATGCAGGTGTGAAATCCATTCTTTCTGAAGGAAGAGAGGGATCAAAATCAGCAAGCAGAAGCTGTCTCTTATGACTCATTAGTCAACTTAAGGAGGGCCTTTACGGCGGATGCGGAAGCGTTATTGCCACTGCAACCAGGTGGACAAACTGGATGCCTGGCCCTTGCTGCAGCATTATCTCGCTTTGCCCTAGATGCACAGGCTGTGGAATGATGCAGCCAGCGGGACACTCTCCCGGCACATACGTTATAAAATGCATAAAAGCCAAGAACGTGTCTCTGAGCACTCTTGCCGCGTGCAGCCCTTAAACAGATCGTGTGTGCTACCTGGCTGGTTGCCCACAGTATTCTACCTGCCACCCTGGGAGAGGCTGAGCCTAGATGGGGAAGTAAAGGAGGCTCGGTGTCCCAGAATGCACCATGCGCACGCTCTGAGAGATTCATGTCAGGTAGAGAACATAAAATATTCCAATAAATAAGCCTCAGAGGTGAGTGGTGAAAGGAAAGAGGGAGAGGTATTGTATGAAAAACTAAACAGGTGAAGCATTACAAAGAAAGCAAAGCAAAATGTACACTTGGGGGATGAATCAAATGAAAAACAAAAAAGTCCAGACAAGAGGAGGGTGCTTAATCAATGAAATGAAAACACATAGTTTAGGGGTATGATCTTGCTTGTGTTCATCCACAGTGATGTACTTAATAATAGACTCAAGAGAGCCTCTATGGATATACTTAATTCTTTAGGAAATGTCTACCACCCTTCTAATCATTTATTTTGCTGATTTAAGCCACCCTAGCCTCTTTGCATACTAATGTTGGTCTCTTCAACTCAGTGAGAATGCCATCTTTGCGGCAATTGGTGTGCATGTGTACGTGTGCATGTGTTTATCATACCTTTTGGATAAAGTACAATATCCTTAGCATAGCATACAAAATTCTTCAACATATATAGTCCCTAATGATTTCAATTTTATTGCTCATTAGCCTTCTGCCCTAATCTGAAATACTCTCACCCCTCCTGATGCTCTATAACATTTTACAACTTCAGTTATTCTATTAACTCATTTATTTCTTTACTTACTCATTCTTTCAACCTACTGAAGTTGATGTCTTTTGGCTTCTCCAGATATATTTCCCACCTTTCGTACTTGCTCTGGGCCCTAGACACCATTCAGTATGGGCTAGATTAATGAGTCTCTTTGCCTCTGATATCTGGTTGGGTTTGGTCCATGAGGGGTCCTGGGAATACAAGAGTAGGAGGTGCTATGAACTTAATGAGTCTCCCCAAAATTTATATGCTGAAGCCCAAACCCTCAATATGATTATATTTGAAGGAGGGTGTTTAGAAAGTAATTATGATTAAATAAGGTCATAATGGGGGGGGGGAGTCCTAATCAGAAAGAAGTGATGACCTGAAGAAGAAGAAGAAGAAGAAGAAGAAGAAGAAGAAGAAGAAGAAAAGAAGAAAAGAAGAAGAAAAAGAAGAAGAAGAAAAGAAGAAGGAGAAGAAGAAGAAGAAGAAGAAGAAGAAGAAAAGAAGAAAAGAAGAAGAAAAAGAAGAAGAAGAAAAGAAGAAGGAGAAGAAGAAGAAGAAGAAGAAGAAGAAGAAGAAGAAGAGGAAGAGACCTCTTTCTTTCTTGATGTGCATGCATAGAGAAAAGACTATGTGAGCATAGGATGAGAAGGTCACCATTGGCAAGGCGGAAAATCTTGATCTTGGACTTCCAGTATCCAGAATCATGAGTAAATAGGTTTCAGTTGTTTAACTCACTTAATCTATGGTATTTTGTTAAGACATCCTGAGCAGGCTAATAATAACATAACATTAATAATAATAATATAGTTTTAAAAAACACATATGCCTGAATGAACTCCATAAGCAAAGGAATGTGTACTCATATATTTGTGTGTGTATAATGTATTTGTGTATGTGTGTATATAATTATATTATTATACAACATGAGGCACTATGCTTGGCATTAGAGAATATTATGATAAACATGATAGGCATGTTTTCTGACCTCATATAATTCATGGGCCAGTGGACTATATAGATATTTATAAATTTTTCTCACTTGGTTCACCTTGTATGTTTTTATGGGTATCAGTAAAGAGGAGCTAGAAGGCTGTTACCTATTAAACCAAAAAATATTGGTTTAACTAATAGTTCTGTCACTTACTGTGCAGTTTTCTCACTTACAAAATAGGTAGATTAAATGAGATCCCATATACTCATTGAGCAAATAATTACTGAGTGCTTACAAATGCCAGAATAAAAGATATAGACCACTGAATAGAAACTGATGTAGTCTCATCACTCATTGAGCTTATATTAATAATATAGTCAGGTAATGTAGAGACTGGACTGGGTCATATACATTGGTACTCCAGAGGGATCTAGTTGGCCTCCATGGACATACAAGACTTTATTAAAACAGTCCTTCATTGATGCTTATTAAAGTTGTTTCTATTTTTTATTATTAGAAACAACATTGCAATAAATATTTTTGGAAATATTTTTTTCTATTTTTTGATTATGTTCTTGGGATAAATTCCTGGGAGTAGAATTACAGGCTATAAATCACATATTCTCATGGTGTTTAATTCATATTGCCAGATAGCTTTTCACAAAGTTGGACCAGTTTTCTTTTCCACCAGCCACATATGAAAATATATTTCCTTAACAATTTTGATTAATAAAATAGACATTGCTAATCTTTTAAAATATGCATTTCTATGACTACTGGTAAAATAGAACTTTTTAATGTTATTCTTTATTCTTTTTTTTTTCCCTATTTGCACTTCTTCCTTTTGTGATTACTTTTGTATCCTTTGACCTTTCAAAATCCACCCCTATATTTCTTCTAACTGATTTTAAGAGTTTTCTGTATATTGAGAGCGTTCATCTTTATGTTATCTTATATACTGCAAGTATTTCCCCTTCTTTCTGTCATTTGCTTCTGAGTTCTGTTTATAACATTGGTAATGGTGGTAGAAAGGCTACTGATATTGTTAGTTTTGGTGATGCTGTTGGGGACATTGTTGTTTTCTGGTGGTGATACTGGTGGTGTAGTTTTTTGTAGTGATGATGGAGTGTCATCTTATTTTACAGAAGTTTACATTTTACAAGCATTTCCTGTTATAGTTTCTGCCTTTGGTGTCACCCCCTCCTTCAAAAGAAGACACTGCTATCGCAAAGCTGTTATTAAAAAAAATTTTTGTTCTAATACTTTTATGATCATAAACACACACATACATGCATTTTAATCTGGAATTAATTTTGTGTAAAATGTGTAGTAGTGCCAAAGGATAAGGAAACCATCACTTATTATCTCTGATTAAAAGACAAAACTGAATTATTGCTCTCTATTAGCAAGCTATGATGCTGAGGTATGGTGTTCCCAAACAGCAGGGGGTGGGTTTTACAGGGTGCTGGGGGAGTGCATAGTTTAGGAGCTGATGAATTTTTAAGGGTGAGCATAGTAGTCTGGCACCTGCATAGGGAGGTTACTTGAGGTAGATTGCTGTTGATTGACACTTGAATGGGTGTATCTTAGCGTGAGTCACTTCCTGATAAGCTGTCTTTCTAAAGCCAGGGACTGTCGCTGATTGGCTTAAAAAAATTGGTTCACTGAGGGGACTTATTAATCAATTCAACAGGTTTAAAACTACCAACTCTGGTAGTTTTCTGTTACCATGACTACAGACAAATCAGTTCTTATGTACTATTGTGGGAACTTTTACAATTCTCAGTGGGGATCGAATTTTTTTTCCTAAGTGATGCCAGTGGAAGGGAATATATTGATTGTGTGTTAATGTGTTTATTTCTTTCTACAATGAGCATTCCTTGAGGGTAGGAACCTTATTTGCTCTTCTCTCTCCTTCCAGTCTGGAAACAGAAATGTTGTAGTAAGTTGAATTCTGGAAGCTGGGTTCTCAAGCACCCGCCCAGGCTGTGGCCATAAACAACCATTTAAAAGATCGTGGACTCATAGACTACTTGAATTTTGACACTGGGAAGACACTTCAAAATTCATCAGCAATCATTACTTCACATTGCCAGTGATATTTATATTCGAGAAGTCTGCTTTCTCAATCAGAGACATTAATGTAATACTTTCCCTCATCATAATAGGCAATGTTGTTTAGTACTTACCTTGTCAGTCAGTATTAAGTTCTTCTGCATGAGCGATTTCATGAGATTTTTCACAATAATCTTTTGTGATAACTATGTCTCCATTTCACAGACAAGGGAACCAAGTTTCAGAGAAGTAATTGGTAAGTTACATGGGAGATGGAGGATGGGAAGGGTACAATTAGCATTCAATTAATGAACATTATATAACATAGATTTTCAAAACATACAGATCTAATTTTTAATCTGAATGATCTCATATTGACTTTGTACAACTGATAAGGATTTAATTTCAGAGAATGTCAAGGAACTAGTGTTAACTGATGTGATATGCCAGGTACTGTTACACCCATAACATAAGTAACTCTTCACAATTGTCCTGTTTGGTGGCTCGCATCATCCACTTTTTATAAATATGAAACCTATGGCCCAGAAAAGTCAAGTACATTGTCAAAGAGGCACAGTGGCTGAGCCAGGATTTTAAATACGATGATTCTATTTAATTCTAGTGACTAGATTATGTTTTTCACACACCCCTTCTTGTGTCTAGTGACCCACTAGACTCTGATTTTTGATGAATTGACAATTATGAGCTGTTTTATTTAAGAGAATTTTAGGAATGGGTCCTAAAATCTTACTCTCATTCTTTTGAGAAATTTAACCTGTAATCTGAATTTGACTAACTTAAGCAAGTTCTGTGGCTAGTCTGAAATCCATTTCTGTGAAACCTGTTCTCTAATATTGTTTGGATTACAATAAAGAGAGTAATGAATTATATTGTATTATTTTCTGGCTCACTCTTGGTTTTGGGGGGTATGTAATTAATCACTGGAATATTAAATTGAAAGGAAGTGTGATAAGTATCCTAAGCTAAGGAGGATGCTTGTTAATATGGTCTTCCTATGAGAAGAAGCAGAGAGTCCTGTGGCTCTGGGGTTTTTCCACATTCTCATTTCACTCCTCTAAGTAATCTCTGATTTACTCTCTATGACCGTAGTGTTTGTTCCAATAAATGCTGTACTTGCCAGATGGCATAGTGCAATCAAGAAAATGACGCTAAGAAGTAGTCTAGGAATATCACAGTGGTCACTAATATCAGTTAAGAAGTTTTACTACAAAATGCCAATGCTTTGTGGGATTTCAATTACTCTTTGGCACAATTAAATGTCTTCTTCTCATTGAGGTCTTTGAGAAGAAGGGCAATCGTTAAGTCTAGGAGAGCCAACAAATGGAAATATCATTAGTGGTAAATGTAGGCTGTCTTATCCATGTTGAAGTGGTTAAAGAATGGCTTTTATTCTGCATGGAGACTCTCTCACCTAGAATGAGCAAACTCAAGAAATATTTGTTGAATGAAAGAATGAACAAGGATCAAGTCCTGTAGTCTTTTTCCTCAATCAGCTGGTCTCTTCACCTGGGAAGGTACTTAGAATTTTCATCTGGAGGAAGAAGTAGATTAAATATTAAATATTTATTTAATATTTATTAAGTGTTATAACCATCTTTAAGACACTTCTGAGTAAAGGGAAATAAATATGAAATGAACTGATTTTTGTACTTACAGGCCTCAGAGTTTAGTTATAGTGATAAACAGGAAGACCAGTAAATAAGGGAATATAGTAATCTCTTTGGTAAACATATAAGCTTTTTTTGCAGGGTGAAAGAAATGCCTCGCTGTCTTGGAACTAAGTCACAGAACTTTCTTGAAGGAAGTAATATTTAAATTATCATTAGAAGAGTTGAAATGCAATGGTTCTTCAAGTGAATGATGGGCACTGACAAGAAGGAGAAAAATTGTGAGAGTATATAATAGTATAAAGAAGTAATAATGAAAGAGTTGAGTTTGTGGTGAAGCAAGAAGAGTTTTACAGAATGTCAATATAGGTTGGCATCCATCTTTACTATGCAAGTCATTTATTCACAGTTATTGAGTGCCCATCTATGTGAGTCATTCAGCTAAACACTGAGGATGCTGGAAATTAAAAAGATATGTTTGGCTTCTGCTATTACAGAGATTCTTACAGTGTAGGATGGAGGATTGTAGTGAGGACCATGCTAAAGAGGTAAGTACAGAAAGCTCTGGGAACACACAACTCAAAAAGCCTAAGTATTTGGGGGGAAAGGGATGAAAGGTAAAAAGCTGAGACTTGAAGGATGATTACAAACCAGCCAATGAGAGGGGATCATGTAAAGTGAGGGAATCATGTAAAGTGAGGGAATGTGGTTAAGAATGTTCAAGAAACTGGAAGATTGGTCAACTAGATCTGAGAGTTTGAAACAGGGTATGTGAGAGTCAAAGGTGAGGCAATGAGATGGTCAGATCACAAAAGGTATTACTAGCCACATACTGAATCTTAGCAAATGTTGTCACAAAGAGCTATACTTGTAGATGACTGGAAAACCGTTTGAGGGCATTGAACAGGGAAAGGAAAGAATGTGCACTTTCATCTTTTAATGTGGCTGAATCCTTGCATCAAGCATTAGGAACTAAATGATGGAGGGGGTTACAGACCATAGATTCTGGTCTTGGGGGTCAGGAACCTGAGTGTCATTGACCACATGGCAACTGAAGTGAACTTCCCTGCTTGCTTGCCTTCCTTCCTTCCTTTCTTCCTTCCTTCCTTCTTTCCTTCTTTCTTGAAGATTTATCCCTACTGTTTTTGAGAGAGAGAGAGAGAGAGAGAGAGAGAGAGAGAGAGAGAGAGAGAGAGATACAGAGACAGAGAGAAGGAGGAGGGCCCAGAGCAGTCTCCATAGTTGTATATCATTGTCTCCTCCCCATAGTTTCATTCCACAGGTAGGCGCAGGGCTGCACAGGGCTGGAACTGGGCTGGGGTCTCACCTCGGTGAGAACTGAACTGGGGGCACTCCCCGGTTCAGCAGATGGGTTTGCATGGGCCGGGGCCGGGATTCGATCCTTGGTCTCTAGGGCTGCAAAGTGAGCGCTCAACCCACTGAGCCATCCCAGCATCACCCCCCCCCCTCCCCGCTTTCTTAATGCCTTCACATTCATGATCTCTTGCAGTTCTATGAGAAAGCCGAGGGAGATCCCCATTACCCCATAGGAAGAGGCTGGTTCAGACATATGGCCAGGATTAATTAACTGCTGTGCTGGTTTTGTAGCAGAGGCAGCCCCAGGCCTCTGGCCTGCTGCCATTTCCACTGCGTTTACTGTGTGGCTTTTCAAAGACCCATGCAAAGCCAAGTATTTTCATGAAAAATGGATTCCTTTTGCTCATTCAGCCCTCAAAATGACGCAGTGCTTCATCCCTGAAAGCCTGGCTGTTCTTTATTATAATACATCCACCATGGTACTCCTCATGATGGCCATTTGTGGACTGAGGGGTCTTCCTGTGGGGTTTGATGTGAGTGAGCTCTGTGCAAGCACACCACGGCCCCCCAAAGCCTTCCCGAATTTACCACTGACAGTTGTGGTGCATGTTGCCATTGCTATGTTCTTATTTGTTGGAATGTTGAAAGCAGTACTGCAAGAGGAGTCAGATCTCAACATTTATCACCTACCCTCTAAGTTGGGGGTGTTTCTTCCACCCACTGCAGGTGCCCAAGGATTGGAAACTTACAGACAATCATAGTTTGATAAATGTGAGAGCTGGAAAAAGACCTTTGGCACCTTTCTGGGTTCTTTCCCTGCTTTATAGATAGAGCAACTGAAGATCTGAAAGGAAGCATGACAAAATCTAAGGTGGCATAGGTTACTGGAGTCTGGGTATGACTATACCCCTGGCCTGATTGCCCATCAAGTCGGGCTAGCCTCACAGTACAGCCAGTCCCCGGGCTACCATACTAGCGTTATATTAATAGGGACAGCCTGCAATCAATATATGCCAGGCACTAGCCTAAGTGCCTTAGAGATGGTAGATCATTAAATCCTCGTAAGAGCACAATGAGAGAAAGAGTATTATTATTTTACACATGAGGTACAAAGATATTCAGTGTATTTGTGAAAGCTACAGATCTGGCAAATGGTAGAGCTGGGCTATGACCCTAGGCAACTGACTCCCCAGGCCAAACTCCCCTAGACATAAGGCAGCTTTTACAGATGACTGAGTTACACTAACACAAAGCAAAATGCACTGCTATTGATCACCTTTGGGCAGAAGCCTGGCAGGTGTGTTGGGGTGGAGGAGATATAGAAGCTGCAAGAGCAGCAAAAAAGGAGGGGACAATGAAGGCGGACTTTATGATCTTGGAGAGAGGCCCTGTTCTGTTAACACCTCCAGTACCCTTGAGCTCGTTTGTTCTCAGAACACCCCTGTTTGTACCTCGGAGAAAAAAATCAAAGCTTACAAACTGACCACAGGGCTAACCACACGCCAAGTGTGTGTCACAGTGACTGAAATGAAATGAGAGCTTGCTTAGACAAGACAGGGCATGTTCAGATCAGGAGAGAGGTTTTCTCGGACATGCTGCACATTCGAGGCGTTGTTTGAAGTGCAGCACGTCTTCTTTGTAAGTGGGCATCAGTTCAAGTGGCACCACTTTGGGAAGCAAAAGCAAGGTGCAGGCAGGAGCTGAGATTCACGTCCCACTAGAAATGGTGCAGGAAGTGTGCATGCTGTACAGAGGAGAAAGAAGACTTAGAAGGTATGTGAGACTCATTACCTACCCTGGAAGAACAGTGTATAGTCAAGGAATACTTCTTTCCTTCCTTGCTCCAAGATGACTAAGGTAGAGTTTTTTACTCTTCTCATTACAACTGTCACACAAAACAGAATGGGTAAATCACTCCCCAAGCACCAAAGTTGTGAAGTTCCATGTCTGTTATTCAGCAGAATTTACATAAAAATCTCCCCAGAATTCTTTTTTTTTTAATTATTATATTTTATTATTAAACTTAATGGGGTGACATTGGTTGGTAACAATTAGATAGTTTCCCGATGTACAACTCCACATCACATCACCCATGCCGGGGGTGGGGCTGGGGTGAGGAATACTGAGATGGGAACGTCAGAAAGTAAAGTTGGCTCATGTCATTCCCTTGAAACTTGCAGAGTTTGGGAAATCTTTTGCAAATGTAATGTATTCAAATCCTTTGCAAATATGATATATTCAGAATCGCTTCCCCGTCACCAAATGTCTATTACTGTAAACCAAAGATGCCTAATAAAGAGGAGCTTTGCTTTCCAGTCTGGAAAGCGTGGTGCCGAGCTTCGCAGGTGGTTAATGAACCACCACTTACTTCGACCCATAAGGCAGCTTCGGCAGATGACTGGGTCTCACTTTTGTGGGTGGCAAAAAAAGAAAAGAGAAAAATTAAAAATAGCATATAGCAAAATATATGCGGAGGCAACAAATGGCATTAGTTCTTTCACTGCTGCTCTGGTGTCAGGAGTGTGGCAGCATCTCTCGTCAGTGGTGACTAGGAGCAGACATGGAGTTAGGAGTAAGGTCTCTGCCTCGTAATTTCTGTGTCCCTGAGATGTAGTCTGTTTATTCGTGCACTTAGAGAGCTTTGGAATATTAGCCACGTAAAGTCTCTCTCCATGGATTCAATTACCAGCACACTTCAGTTTTTCCAGGAAGCAGAAGCACGTTTCTAGGTAGAAGTAGCTCCCAGCCTTGTCCTTCTCAGGCTGCAAGTCTGGTGGGAAAGTTTTACTTAGAGGTCATTGAAGCTGGAGTGATGCCCAGAGGTCCTCTGGTTTGGCTCCCTGGTCCCTCATTGAGCCTTTGAGTAACCAACTCAGGTTGAGGAGGGGATTAGTTCAGAACTATAGAAGACATTATAGATTGTGATTTTATATTTCGTGTAGTCCCACTTCAGTGGACTCACTATGCTGGGATCCCTCTGATGGAAGGATGAAGAAGGAAGTAGGTGACCAGGTGCCTGATGTGGGAAGCATGGAATGCCCCAGTCTCCCACAAGGGGAAGGCAATGAAAGTACGTGTACACTGGGGATTTAAAAGTGAGAGACAGGGTAACAATGGTTCTCATCCTATCAAAACTCCTTGAAGATGCTCTGGCTTCTAAACTCCTCCCTCTTCGAAAGGGAGACCGGCGGTCTTCCCAGAGGTAGCCCACTGAGCTACCTCTGTAAAAATGGGAAGCGGCCTTACAGGATTGTTGTTAGGATAAAATGACATCAGATACGTGGAG
The DNA here is from genome assembly GCA_004027555.1 of Craseonycteris thonglongyai. NCBI lineage: Eukaryota > Metazoa > Chordata > Mammalia > Chiroptera > Craseonycteridae > Craseonycteris > Craseonycteris thonglongyai. Next base: position 3,685 of record PVKE010016731.1, on the reverse strand, counting down.
CACCTGGCACTGCTCCCAGTACTGGGGCCCTGGATACCCTCCCTCCTTCCTTCCACACTTGGAGATGGAGAGTGGTGGCCCCAAGAATTGGTGATGGTACCTGGTCTCTACACAGTGATGGAGATCAGGGTTAGGACAGGTGTTCTGGGGAATTGGGAGCAGGCCCTGATTCTCACCTCTTTATTGGTATTTTTTAAATTATTTCCTTTACAGTAGCTCCCTACCACCCTGAAATTGAAGTCAAAAGCCTACACAGAGCCCAGAGGCCTGATATGGCAGAGCTCTGGTACCCCATCTCCTCCAGCATCTCTTTCCCAACTGTTTTGACTTCATGGATCCAGAGGAAAGCCAGTGCTCAGCATGTATTTGTTAAACGAGTTATCTCCATTATCTTAATGGGACTCAGTTCCCACTGAGATAGTGGAGATAGTGCGAATAGTTCATTTAAAGTTAACATTTTTCAACTTGTTTGTATATCTGATAAATTATTCAACAATAAAAAAATATGGTCCCATCTAATGCTGGCAGGGCCTGGTGAAATTAATATAGCAATGCACTACCACTGGTTGGTGTGCTACTGGGTAATTGTTTTGCAGTTGTAACTGGTAAGATGTATTAAGAACCACAATAAGTATAATATCCTTTTATCTAGTAATGTCACTCATGGGACTTTATCTTAAAGGAGGAAAATAATTGAAATAGGAATGCCATAATAAAGGTGATATTCTTTGCAAATTCATATGTAATAGCAAAAATAGTAAAACATTGGTAAGTTCTGATTAGATAAATTATGGATTCTCCATTCAATGAAATATTATGAATAATTAGATATAATAATTATAAAAATAATGGTAAAACATTTACAAAATAATGTTTGAAAGGAAGATCAAATAGTAGCTCCACTATGATAATTATTTTACAAATATAAATTTACATGGTGAAGAATAGTAGGTCCTTAAAGAAAATAAAAACCTGTTGTATTAGGTCATGGAATTGTGCTAGTTTGAAATCAAGTATATGCTCATTATTTTTATGCAAAATAAGAATTCTTTTAAAAGAAATGAGCAATTAATTAATAAATAAGACAATGTTATTTATTAGAAAAAAATTTTGAGAACTGTTTTTTCAGTTTTATGATTTCCATTTGGAAAAAGTATTGCTTTTTTTCTATTGAAATGTGAGAGTGAGAAGACATTTTAACTGTTCTTCATATAGGAGATGAAGTTGTGTTTTGTTTTTAGTTCTTTTTGTAACTTTCTCTATTCTTTCTTTTCACTAAGAAATATCCCCTCCCCAAACTTCACCTCCAATTACTCATCCTTCATTGTTTTATCCAAATGCCTATTCTCCAAAAAGCACTCTGAATCACCTCTCAGTTACAATTCTATTGATTTACTCACAGGACATTAAAAAAACTCCAGTTCTTATCCAACCCTCCCCTCATTCACCCGTCCATCCATCCAATCAACAAGGAGACTAAGCTTTCCTAATCTCTCAGTGCTCACATGGAATTTAAGGTAGTCATTTGAGACTTCAACTCTATTTTTCAAAGGCATTGGCAAGAAGGAAAATGACAGAAACCTGTTGTTTCTTTATCTTCTTTTCTTTTTTTGAAATAATAATTTTTTAGGGGGCTACAATTCTTGGTAGAACATTTGTCTAGTTTAACTATAGTTCTCATAATGGCATGAGCCAGTGGCTAAATGATTGCCTTTATTGCAATGGGATTGAGCATTAGCATTTTTCCAATATCTGGTGAAAATATCCATTCACATAAACAGAAACTCCATAATAGCTACATGTGGAAGTTCTGAGGTAATGTCTCCTTTCTCAAAAAAGCTTCAATTTGGAATTTTCCAGAGTGACCCATGAAATAGTCTGAGATTCTTCATTCCCATTGGGCCAGATGAACTTAGTGAAAGCAGACAGGGAAGATGTTGAATGGCTGCCATATTCCAATCAGTGCAAAGTTTCTAGTCCCTAGCTCACAAAAGGATTCCTAATCATAGATGGAAAGGAAAATAATAGGAGTGCCCAAGGATAAGTGGGTAGGGAAGAAAAAAGTGAAATAGAATTTTTTTGTGTCTACATATGGTTTTTCATATCACAGTTTGTTCTCAAAAAAGCGATGTGATTTCTCAGGTGTGTTAGCCCATTTTATAGGGGAGAAAACGAGATAAAAACAAAAAAAACCTTGGTAACTAAAAAGCTTAACAAGATTATCCAGCAAGTAGGTCCATCAGCCTACTTAGAAGGCAGCTCATAATGGTGAAATTCTGTGCAAGTCAATGCTTCTTGACATCTGGACCAACTATAGATTGGGTGAAAGAGTTAGAAAATGAAATATTTAATTGGAAACCAGAGTAGTTCATGCATTCACGAATCATTTCATTCTATCTTTTTTAATGTAACACCTACAGAGTTATCTTGTTAGCTGAAGCACCTGATGTCTGAAATGCCTTAATTTCCAACTGTCTGCAGATTTTTTTCTGGCACCTGACACCTCTTTTGGTTAATCACATGTAAGGAGACTGGATGTGTTAGAATAATCATGTTGGGAGCTCCCCAACCAATGACTGATGGAAGATGGTGAATAAATCCAGGTCCCTCAGAGTGAGAGAATTTGGGGGTGTGAAGTCTCTGCTAATGCTCAGAGTCCCAGTGGGACTAAGCTCCAGGTCTCCACAGGTACAAGTGGCTCACTGGCCTACTCTTGAAGAGCTGCCTCCCTTCTTTCATTGGGGCCCCACTTTCCTACTTGTGTTTGCTACAATCATCTCTCAAACTAAAGGGTGTCCCAAAATTCACGCAAGAGGTAGTATTGATAGAAAACACAGGTTTATAATTAAAAATTGTAAATTTTTATTGCTCAACAACGAAAATGTGTTGTTCTTTCATGTAGCACTCCATTTTTAATAAGCCTGAACTGTCAGCTGTCACGCTGTCTTTTTTTTTTTGTTGGCAACACTTTACTGCACAAATGACGCAAAATTCAAATCTTGCGTGAATTTTGGGACACCCTTTACTTGCTCTCAAATCCTTGTCTCAGGGCTAGTTTCTGGGAAAAGCCCATCAAAGACAGTATTTTGCTGGGAACTATAACTCAGAGGATACAGAAGAGGAAGGTGGAGTCTGGAGTGACAGAACTTGGGTCACCTCTGTGAGAATGACTGACTCCCTATGTATGTATTGAGAACTAAAATATGTTGTTTTCTATACGGCGTCTTAAGGTAGACCAGGATTTGGAAAATAACAGCCCATGGGCCAAGTCTAGCCTTCCTTTTTCTTTCTTTTTTTTTTTTTAAATGTCCTGAAGCCTGCAAGCTAAGAATGATTTTTATGTTTTTAAATGGTTGTTCTGTAGTATTATAAGTCACATAATTTGTCTTATCAGTTATGTAAGTTGCTATACATATTTAGTATGTACGTTAAATAAGTTATTATATAAGTTATATAAGTTTTTATAAATATAATATATATCTTATGTAAATTACATATGCTATTATGTAAATACTGTGGATGTTGCCTTTTGGGCCATAAAAGCTAATATATTTACTTTCTGGCTCTTTACAGAAAGTTTGCCAACTCCTGAACTAGACAGTACTATATTTGGAAAGCCCACCAGTTCATTAAATCCCCACAGTGGGATTAACCATATCAGTTATGGTGTCTGACCCCTCCCCCC
>PVKE010016730.1:0-31655 GCA_004027555.1 Craseonycteris thonglongyai | reverse complement strand
AGACAGAGAGAAGGGGGAGGGCCCAGAGCAGTCTCCATAGTTGACAGCATTAGTTTTCCATATAGTTTCACTCCACAGGTGGGTGCGGGGCTGTGCAGGGCAGGAACTGGGCAGGGAACCTCCCGCATAGGCCCCGGTGAGAACTGAATGGGGGGCACACCCCAGTTCAGCATGTGGGTCCACATGCTGGAGCCAGGATTCGATCCCTGTTCTCTGGCGCGGCAAAGCGAGCACTTAATCCACTGAGCCATCCCAGCTTCCCCAAGTTCCTCCTTCTTGAGGCATGTTCTTCCCTAGGCTTCTGTGTCCCATACTGACCCAGCTCTTCCTCCTCTACCAGCCATTCTGCATTTGCCGCCCCTGTCCTTGGCCTCTGCTCATCCCTGTCCAAATTCTCTTCCTAAACCACATTATCCAGTCCTGGGGCTTTATCAGACAGCACAGCTTAGAGCCTTTCCATCCCTACAGAAAAGATTTACTTGCCAATAGTAGTCTAAAAGAAGACAAGAAAATATTATTAAGTAAGGCAGATTGTAATTAGCCTCAACCATAGTAAAGAGAAAAACAGGAGAGAGAGAGAGAGAGAGAGAGAGAGAGAGAGAGAGAGAGAGAGAGAGAGAGAGTTCATTTAGAAAAACATTCTTGTGGTTCTAAGCGACAGAAAATTCAACCCAGATCAACGTAAGAGAAGATGGAAGTATTGGCTGATAGGTGCTGAAAAGCTGACAGGAACAAGGAGCTTCAGGAGCCGTCCATCTGAGACCTTAGCCACTGTTCCCGGGCTCCCTGTCCCTGCTCTGCAGCCTCTCTCTCCCCTGGCACCACTGTCAGCTCTCTGGGTTGACCCCTCCTCATCCCCACACCGGCAGCATTAAGCACACCGTGTTGTAAAACTTAGGTAACTGCTTTTCCTTCATAGCAGATGTATTGATTTCTGCTCACTCATAGTTCCTGTCTTCTATTTTCTTTGGATTTAAGTTGTCTGTAATGGGATTTAGGCTTATTTTTATTTCCCAATCTCCACTCCCCGCTCCCACCATAGGTCCTATGCATTTGTAACTACCCAATTTTCTTTTTGGCATCACAATTTAATGTCCCTGTCATTATCATTTGGTTTATAATATTTTCAATTTTTATTTGATTTTATTTTGATCCTTGAGTTATGTTACAATACCTAACATAACTTCCAAATATATTTGGATAATTTTCTAATGTTTATTTATATTTTAGTGCCACTGTAGTCAGAGAATGTAATTCCATATGATTTAAATCTTTTGAAAAAAAATTAAGACTTGGCTTAAGGCCAGCATTGAGTGTATTTGTTAATGTCGGCTATTAACATAATGACATCAGCTCTCTTGGTTAGTGTCTGCATGACATGTCTTTTATCATCTTTTCCTTCTGACCTTTCTGTATCTCTATATTTAAAGTGACACTATTGTTGATAGCATAAGTTGGGGTTTTAAAAAATGTTATTCAGGGGAAGCCGAGATGGCTCAGTGGGTTAGGCGCTCACTTTGCAGCCCCGGGGACCGAGGATTGAATCCCGGCCCCAGCCCGTGTGGACCCATATGTTGAACTGGGGAGTGCCCCCCGGTTCAGTTCTCACTGGGGCGAGACCCCGGCCCAGTTCCTGCCCTGTGCAGCCCCGCACCCACCTGTGGAGTGAAACTATGTGGAAAAACCAATGATGTACAACTATGGAGACTGTTCTGGGTCCTCCCCCTTCTCTCTGTCTCTGTATCTCTCTCTCTCTCTCTCTCTGTCAAAAACAATAAAAATAAATCTTTAAAAAAATGTTATTCAAACTATTAATCTTTAAAAAAAATTTTTTGGATTGGATCCTTTATAGTAAATGGAATAAACTATATAGTTGGGTTTAAATTCATGATCTTACTATTTATTTTTTATTTGTTCATTAGTTCTTTGTTCATTTATTCTTCCTTTTGGATTAATCAAGTGTACTTTATTATTTCATTTCTCTATTCTATTAATAGATGGTTTATAAAAATTGCATTTTTCTTTTATAATTTCTTTAGAGATTATAATATGTATCATTGATTTAATATAGTCTATTCTAACTTTTGTGCTGTGTTGTATATTTTATTTATATATATATTATAAATCCCATGAGATATTATTATTGTTACATGAAATAGTCAATAGTATTTTATGTTTACCCACATATTTACACTCTCTGGTGCTCTTCATTCTTTCTTTTATTTACTTACTTTTGTATGATCATTTCCTATCATTTTGGTAGGGTGGGTTTTCTGGTGAAAACTCTCATTTTAATTTTTCTGAAAATTTTTTTTATTTTGGCTTCATTTTTCAATGCTATTTTAAAATAGTATAGACTTCCAGGTTGGCAAACTTTTATTTTGACACTTTGAAGAAATTTTCAATTTTCTCCTAGCAGCTAGCTATAACTTATATTGAAAAGCCAACCATTCCTTTTATTGTTGCTTCTTTTAAGTCAATATAACTTTTTTTCTCTGGCTACTTTTAAGATTTTCGCTCAGTACTTGATTATTAGAAGTTTAGCAAAATATGTCTAAGTGTGGTTTTCTTTTTATTTATCTTGATTAGAATTTGCTGAGCTTCTTGAATCTATGGGAAGATGTCTCACTAACTTTGGAAAAGTTTTGGCCATTATTTCTTCAAACATTGTTTCTTTTCCAATTTATATCTCCTCTTTTTCTGGTATTCCAATGAAATATGGTAGATCTTTTAATTTTGTCCCATATGTCTCGTGCTGTTTTATTTTTATACAGTCATTCTATATGTACTCAAATTTTTGTATATTTTCTATTGTCCTATCTTAGAGTCTAATCATCTTGTCCTCATCTCTGTTATGTCTGCAATTAAATGCATCCAATGTTGCCTTAATTTCAAATATTGTACTTTTCAGTTAGAGAATATCCATTTGATTTTTTATATAAGCTTTGATTCTCTGCTGATATTCCTTATCTTTTAACCCCCTTTCCCTCTTTTCTTCTATTTCCTATAGTATAGTAATCAGTAAAAGCCTCTGTCTGCTAGCTTCAATATCTAAGTTATCTGTAGGTCTACTTCTATTGTTTATCTTTTCTCTTGATTGTAATTATCAGTCACATTTTCCTACTTCTCTGCATGTCTAGTAATTTTTTATTGTTTGTCAGACATAGTATATAAAATCTGCAGATGCTCCAGATGAGGGTTTTCACTTCCCCATTAGGCTGATAGAATGGAGGGATTATCTTGAGACTAGTAGGGGTTTCACTGCACTTTTTAGTAAGCTTTGGTCCACTTCTATTTTTTTTTTCTCTTCTTCAAACATAGGTCTTCTGAGTTTTTGATTAGAGCCTGCAGGGTCTCTGTCTTCCTAGGCCTAAAAGATTGGGGAACCTATTGCTGTACTTTGGAGGTTTTGAACTTAGCTCTTTATCCTCCCACTCCTTGTCCCATCACAACTTCAAAATCTAGATGATGTCCTAAGGGGTGCCTGGCTATGTGCTTGAATGGCAGGACCCCTTTCCCTAGTTAGACGATTTCTCCTTCGCACTATGAAACTAGAGGAGATTGTATCATGCCTTTTAGAAGCCTTCAGCCAAACTTTCCAGCCTTCTTTGCATAGCCTCTGAATTCAGAAGATGTCCCATGGGGAAAACCAGTTGTGTGTTTAGCACTTCTCAAAGTTTCTAGTTTCTCTCACCAGCCCTACATGAAAAAACCTTTCTGGTTTCTCTTTCCTCAAGAAAATTCTTCTTTAGAAGCCAAGACTAATTCTTGGTCCATGCCCAGAATTGCCAAATGTTCCCAAAGAGGAAAACAACTGGTGATTTATGTAGCCTTCATTTGCTTCCTCATTTTCTGAGACCCTTAAAAAATGTAACTTTTGTAACCTATCTGGCTCCTTATAGTTGTTGCAATGGGAAATCTAGTCTGCCATGACCTACCACATTTTACGTAGCAACAGAAGTCCCCTGACCCTTTTGTTTTTGAGAATAAAGACCCATCAATGTGGTTACAACTTCAAGAATTAGAAAAGATCATAGCTGGCCTCTAGTACTTGGATTTCAGGAGGAGGAAGACCACATTGGTGGGCTATACCTGGGCCTTCAATTGCAGAGGCCCAGAGCAAATAAGTAGCATGGCCTTGGGACCTATTGCTAGACTTAATATGGGGAAGGAAAGTCATCAGAATGAGTGGCTTTTGAATGGACTGTGTGAGGTTGCAGCAATAACCATAGCTAGCAACAATAAAAATGGACTGAATGCCTAGATACAAGTCCTCCTGGATAAAAATTCTCATATGATTCAAAGGTAGGAAAGAAATTCTTCCCCTTCTTTGTGGGTAGTATTTAAACAAGATTAAATTTGACTCAGAAAATTAAATAAATCTGTACTCTTTCACAGAGGGAAACATATTTATTATAATTTGTCATGTGACCAGGCAACTGGGTACAAAATTAATTCAGAGTTGTGGGACTCTGAATATGAAGAAGTTTTATGAATACCTTACTAAGTTTATTTTGCTTATGTTGTCTTTTCATATATATTTATATGTGAACAAATACATATATAGAGTGAACCAAAAGTAAGTGGACAGTAAATAAGATTTATTTTGAGATTACATATACAATTATATTGATTAATACAATTAAATTTTGATAAACAATTATTACATTTACAATTAAATTTTATTTTATACAATAATACAATACAAAAGCACTGAAAATTTTATCAATGCACATGCTCAAACTGCTGTCCATCACAATTTACACAGCTTTGAAGTCTATCTTTCACACTTCAACAAACATTTCTGCACATGTATCTTTGTGCATTAATTTCTTAAAATGCAGGGAAGCTGGGATGGCTCAGAGGGTTAAGCACTCACTTTGCAGCCCCAGAGACGGAGGATTGAATCCCGGTTCTGGCCCAGGCAGATCCATATGCTGAACTGGGGTGTGCCCCCAGTTCAGTTCTTGCTGGAGCCTATGCGGGAGGCTCCTGGCCCAATTCCTGCCCTGCGCAGCCCCGCACCCACCTGTGGAGTCAAACTATATGGAAAACTAATACTGTCAGCTATGGAGACTGCTCTGGGCCCTCCCCTTTCTCTTTGTCTCTCTCTGTCTCTCTCTCTCTGTCAAAATACAATAAAAATAAATCTTAAAAAATTGTTTTCTTAAAATGCATCTCTGATGTAATTTTTCAAATCACCAGTACTTCGTGGTTTTCCACTATAAACTTTATCCTTGATTACTCCCCAAAGGAAAAAATCCATTGGGGTAAAGTCAGGTGAATGTGCTGGCCAATCAATTGGCCCTCATTGGCCAATCTATTTCTCAGGAAATGTTTTATTGAGATAATCATGGACTGCTCTTGAATAATGTGGAGGGACCCCATCTTGTTAGAAATAAAGGTCATGTGAATTAGGCTGTTGTTGTAACTGTGGAACAACTTGATTTCTTAGAATTCGAGATACTTATCGCCTGTGACTGTTCCATAAAAATAAAAAAAATTGGTCCTAATACACCAGAACTTAAAATACCACCCCAAACAGTGACACCAGGCTGGTTTAGTTGTTACTCTAATGTTAGATGCATGTTCTCACTATGCCAGTAAACACAATGATGTCTGTTAATATGACCAGATAATTTGAAAGAAGCTTCATTGCTCCACACAATGTTATCTAAAATTACTGAATTTTCTCTAATTTCATTCAGCAAGATCTCACTACATTGCAGTTGCCTGTCTGGGTCATCCTCCAATAAGCCATGACTTAGCTGTGGGCCATAAGCTTTCAACCCAATAGATTTCAGAATTTGTATAATAGAGGTTTGAGAACGCTCAGTTCAGCTGAGGCTCTTCTGGTGGACTTTTGGGGACTGAGTAAATGCTTTGCCAATAAGTTGCTTATGATCCTCTGTGCAAACTGTTTGGGGTTGACCAGTTTTGGGGGCGTTAAGAATTGAGCCAGTGGTATCAAATTTGTCACAAATGTGGTAAATGGTTTGTCTCTTTGGGGCTTGAGTACCAAATGTTTCAACCCATTTTCTTCTAACAGTTTCAGCATTTTGAGATTTCCAATACTCTTTAACACCCATTTTCTTGCATAAGTATTTCAATTATTTGCCATTATGGGTTCTCTGAACTATCTAAAAAGAAAAAAAGATTAAATTTATATATATTTCATTATAAAATTTGATATAACACAAACATCATAAAATAAATCTTATCATTTACTGTCCACCTACTTTTGGTTCACCCTGTATATGTATGTACAGTGATGCCTTGAAATTCGAACTTAACTTGTCCCAGAACCCTGTTCAAGTTTCAAAACATTCGAGGTCCAAGATGAGTGGGCATTCGAATAGAGCTACAGGCTGTACAGTCGATACGTCTCTTGCAAACAATGTGTTGGTGTTCGGATTCCAAAGCAGCATTTGGATTCTGAGGCAAAATTTGCTTGATTTTTTTGTTTGGATCCTAAGTTGTTTGAGTTTTGGGGTGTTCAGATTCCACGGTATCTCTCTCTCTCTATATATATATAATATTATAAAGAGGGTGCCGAAAAATGTATACACATTTTTAGAAAGGAAAACACTGCATTAAATTGTAATGCTCAATATATACTGATAACAGAAAATGAATACAAGTCACACTTGACTTCTCCAATTTCAAGAGGTGCTCAGAGTTGTTACCATTAGCAGCCAGACACTTCTGATTACAGCAAACTACTGCTTGAGCAACATTGGCCAAAGTGTCCACTTGCATCGCTGAGCATGCCATTTCAATTTACCTTGTGTCTCAAACTTACCACAAATGCATGTAACTGTTAGGCATGTTTGAGGTTCTGTTGCATATTCACACCTTCATTGTCATTGTACTTCTATAACATTCTCGAATTTCAAAATACCATTTTAAAATGGTCTTGTGCTCCTTGAACGACAACTGTGCTTTTGCCATTTTCTTTAACTGTCCTGTCTGTCGCATGGTGACGCTAGCATTCATTTGATTAACACTGTCTTTTGCGGAAACGCCATACTACACATTGCTACTATAATTCCATTCAACTTCAAAAAGTAATACATAGATAACATTGCTTAAAATGTGAATACATTTTTTAGCACCCCCAGTATATTTTACTCTACTTCCCTTTTCAGTCATTATTAATGTAATATGGAGATTTATTTTTTAAATTATGCTTTTAAATTATATTATTCTTTTTTTGAGAACAATACAGACATTTAAAACTAGATCTATACCTTTTATACCATTACTTTACTAGTATTTTCTTTTTGCTTCATGTTTTGATTTGGTCACTTGAAAGATGCCTTTAACTTATTTCTTCTAGAAGATATATTGATATTTTGTAAGTACTTGTATGCCTATGTCTCCTATTGTCTTTATGAATGAAAAATAACCTTGAAATGTTTGAGCTACTTTTTCCACCCCCAAACTTCCAGAGCTTTGATTCTCAACCTTGACTTCATGTCATTTCCTGGGAGCTTCAAAAAACACTGATTCCAATTTAATTAGTCTGAGATGTGGCCTGAATATCGTGATTGAAAACAAAACAACAACATTAAAAAATATGCTCAGACTCCACTCAAGGTCAATTAAATCAGAATTTCTGGGCGTGAGGCCCAGGCCTCGGCACACTTTTTCCGCTTTGTGTAAGAAAGTCTCACATCTGCCAACCATGCTGTTAGTTTCCAGCCATGTCAATTTTGTTCTTTATTGCCATCAGTGTTCATAAGAATTTTGCTTTTATTATTATTTTTTAACTGAACTGGGGCCTCCCACATAGGAAGAACACACAAGGGCCAGGGCCAGGGCCAGGGCTGGAATTCGATCCTGGGTCCTCAGGGCTGCAAAGCGAGTGCTTAACCCACTGAGCCACCCTACCCCTCTCTTTTTTTTTTTTTTTTTAAGAATTTTGCTCTTATATGTTTAAATTTTTTTCAATCTTTTCTTAACTTGTCATCTCTTTTTATCTTCATCTGTAGTCTCTTTATGTAGCTGATCTCTTCTTACAGCTTTCCCCTTTTTCACTGTGGATGGAAATCATTTTATGCCTTGTGAAACAGTTTTTTGAAGTTTTCTTTAGTATTTTTTTTTTTAAAGATTTATTTACTGTTCTTGACAGAGACAGAGAGAAGGGGGAGGGCCCAGAACAGTCTCCATAGTTGCACATCATTGGTTTTCCCACATAGTTTCACTCCGCAGATGGGCGGGGCTGCACAGGGCAGGAACAGGGCCGGGGTCCCACCCCAGCGAAAACTGAACTGGGGGCACTCCCCAGCTCAGCACATGGGTCCGCATGGGCCAGGGCCGGGATTCGATCCTCGGTCCCCGGGGCTGCAAAGTGAGCGCCCAACCCACCGAGCCATCCCGACCTCCCCTTCTTTAGTATTTTGCAGGAGATCATTTTTTGAAGGCTTGCTCTTCCTCCATATCTCCAGAATAATGCTGTCCTGCCCCTTTTTTCCACAGTATTTTTTTTGTCAGATCCTTATTTTTGTTGGTACTGTGGTTTTAGTTATACATGTTTTCTTCATTTTACTCGTCTCAGATAAGGCAGAACCGATATCATTGACCCCACTCTGAGGCATTGTGAATGATAAATCATTCGTTTTCTTAAATCGCTTCTGTAGTACAGTTATAAATATTCCCATTTTCCAGTTCAATTCCAAAAGTCTAAGAAGCTTTCTCGTCACCTTATGTTGCTTTATGAGGAAACATCTCCAACCTCTAATGGCCTGGCCCTCTCATACTCCAATTGGACATAATATACTTTTAAAAAGTCTTTCCAGCATTCACCCTTACCATGACGTATTTCTCCGTCATCCACCCATAATGCTCTCCTTGTGGGGACCTCTTGTCTCAAGAAGCTATACACTAATGCCAGAACACACTGCCCAATTTACTCCTGGCCCAGTTGTTTACTGGAGTTTTTCAGGTCTGCCAGGGGGTGATAAGAACTGAGCAATAATAACTACCTGAGAACACAACATCAGTGGGCCTGGGAATGGCTGATGTGCTTCCTTATAGACACACGACTGGCTCTGAGGTGGTCTATCGGGGGAACAGATATGAAGTACCTCCCTACCCTTACTTAGCTAGACTAACTAAGTTGGGGTAGGCTATACTCAGTTCATCTTTGTCTGGGTCCTGAGTAGTATCATCTACAAAGCTCCACAGGTAATTCTGGCTTACCCAAGGTGGGGAACCAAGTTTTTCATCAGTTGTTGGAGGCTGCGGCAGGAGGGACCAGTGGGCATCATTTCCAGCTGGAAATGCAGGCTGAACTTGAGCAGAGCAGCTCCGTGGAGGGGAGACCGAGAAAATGAATGAACAGTTGTCCATGTGATGTTGGTATTGGGACAGTGACCCTGAGAGAGGAGAGAAGGGACAGATGTGAGAAACATTACAGAAGCAGCATTGGCAGGACGTAGATCCGGGGTAGTTGTAGCAGAAGGGGTGGGGGGAGGAGTACTGTGCCCCTCAACCCCGCATTGCTCATTTCTGTCCGTGTATCAGACTTGTCATGAGCTGCTAATTGATTCAGCCGAAGTAAGCAAGAAGTTTTGTTGTTGTTTTTAAATGTACTACCCATGAAATTCTATAATAAATAATGATGAATAGAATAATCTTTTTTTTCTTTGCATAAAGTTGCTATGAACATTTAATCTGGCTTGGAAGGTCAAACATAGCCCAATGAATCTATATTATAAACTTGACCAAATCCATCTCATTCTGTAAATCCAGTAGACTTTCCAATGAAGAGATCACTAGACCAGTGATTAGTTTTTGTCTCTGAGAAAGAGCAAATGAGCACTTGTGTGCCTGCACTGCATTTCTCCAGGTTTATGAAGACTCTGCCAACTTGGTCTTTAAATTTATTCTGATCTGTGTTCACAAAGGTGAAGGGAACTGATTCTGGGTAGTGAGCACATAATGCAATACATAGATGATGTAATGTAGAATTATACCTGGAACCTGTAATTTTACCAACCAATGTCACCCCAATAAATTTAACAAACAAAAAAACAGGTGACTAGTCTTTACTTGTGTCATTTTTTCTCACTATTTCTCCACAAGTCTTATCATAAGCTTGATTTAAACCAAAGTGAGGAAAAAATTAAATAAAAACCCATCAGAAAAAAATAAATGCCAGCCTCCTCGTGAAATAAATCTGATGTTTTTCTCATCATAGTTCCTCGAATATGATTGATAGCTCTGTCAGAATTACTGCAGGCTGATTTTCCCCTCCGTTTTAAATTGACTTTTTCTTCTCCTAAATGTTTGATTTTGTTTATGTAGGCTGACTTATTTCCTAAGTTTGGGTCTATATGTGACTGTAGCCCAACAGAGCTGGACTTTTCATTCGCTGCCTTTGCTCCTGGGAGTCTCTCTGTCTCGCTTTCACTCTTGCTGTTTCTCTTGCCTTTCACACTCCTGCTTTCGCTCCCTTCTTGCCCAATCTAGTCTCTTCTCTCTTTCTTACTCACACTTTCGTCCTATTTCTTTCTTTCACTTTTGCTCTCTCACACCCAATTTACCTCTCTCTCTTATTCTCTCTCCTGTAATTTGTAAAATGACCTCTCCACTTCGTAGTTTCAGTTACCACCTGCACAGAGGTATCTTCTCTGTATTTGTAGTTACGGGGCTCTTTGAGTTGCTAATAACAGAAACCAGCTCTGACTGGTAGTGAAGAAGGAGGGGAAGTTTATTAGAAGATTGCAGAGACATCTTGCAGAATCAATAATTGAATAATCATGAACAGAAATGGCTGCAGAATTCACTGCTAATACTGTACTTGAACTTAACACATTTCATTCCTGGTTTTGAATTCCTGGGAGAGAGGATTTGGCCAACACAGGTCTCACTGTGAGTCACTCAGCTCTGGATAGAGGTACAGGGTTGCATTATGCAGACAAGACCGCTTTTGGTTTTCCCAGGTCTATTGTGCTGTTCCCAGTGTTCATAAATGAGGTAGCAATCCAAATGGTTTTATATACTGAAATATCAATCCAGTCCTGGTTTTTAGATTTTGGGATGATAGACCCATTTGGATGAACCATAGTCGTAACCTAAAATTTCGTCTTCCTTCTAACATTCATTGTTCAATGGGATTCAGTCTCACCAAGAGGGTTGCCTTGCTGGTCCCCAGCCATGCTGTTATCACCCATCCCTCTCTATCCTCACACCATATCCAGTAACAGTCAGAGAAACCCAAATCTGCATGTAAGGAAAAAGAAAGCCCAACCAATCAGAACACATAAAGCTCAGGGGAAAATTGCAAGTAACTCACAAAGATTTTTTTCAACTGGGTTTGGGCTTTGGTCAAAGTAAATACAACAGATTACTTAAAAATATGCACTGCTGAATTATTCATTTATCTATTGCAAATATTGCTGAGTACTGATTCTGTGTTGATTTCTCCTGGGAGCCATGAGGACAATAATGAGCAACATTACACACGTCCCTTGTCTTGGATCCTCTGGTCTAGCAAGGCTGATCAGAAACTAGTAACAAGCCTCACAGAGTTGTGTGTTGTGAGTGCTCCAGGGGAAAGATACATGGGTCCACGAGCATAGTTCATGGGAGGCCAGGGGGGTCTTTCCCTGAGGAATTGATGCTTGTACTAAGCTCAGAGGCTGGAGTGGGGGTGTCGGGGAAGAGAAATTGAGAAAGCCTTCCGGGCAGAGAGAGCAGGGTGTACGTGGGCTCCAGTGCATCTGAGGAACTGGGAGTCTAGGGTGCTAGGAGAGCAGAGATGGATGAGGAGTAGGGGTAGGGGGCAGCTGGGACAGCTGGCCAGGCCAGCCCTTGTGAGCATTTTACAGAGTTTGGCTGAGAAGCAATCGAAGGCTTTTGAAGCAGTAATATAACAGAATCAAATACAAGTTTTAAAATCATCACACTGGCTGCTCTGTGGAGAATGAATTGAAAGAGATTGAGAGAGGATATGGGTAAAGTGAAGGGCACATTAAGTGAAATCTGGAAACTACTATTGTGAAATGTCTGCATATCTGGCAGATAGCCAACGTCCTCTGAGCATTTTATAACTATTTTTATTTTTGAACTCGCTAGTCGTAGTTCAGAGGTTGCATGAATAAAGTAGGAATAACGTCAAGGCAGAAATGTTAAATAACTAGGATTTGCCTGGATGATGAAACAATAACAATTCATGAATCAAGGATAACTCCTAGGTTTCTGGCTTGAGAAATTAGGTAAATGTTTGGTGCAATGGCCTATGCTGCCTCCTTTATTTCTCTTTGAGAGTAACTTATCCAATGAGAAGGGACCATCTTAGTTATGGTTTTTCTTCTGTTGGTCAAGTTCCTAACTCAGCTTATCTGTTTAATAGGCTTCTGTTGTCATCCACTATGCTATAGGTGTTATGTGCCATTGAATCTGCTTCGACTCTGACAACACTGTGGATGACTGATGTCCACCATATCCTGTTCTCAACAGCCCTGCTCGGATCCTATAGATTTATGTTATGGCCTCTTTTATGGAGTTCATCCATCTTATATTTGATCTTCCCCTCTTCCTGCTGCCTTCTATTTTTACCAGCATTGTCTTTTGGGAGATAATATACCTTTCTATGTATATATATATATATATATATATATATATATATATATATATATATATATATATATATATATATTAAACCTATAAATAACATATTAAAGGGACTGCAGGAAATAACAAATTTAGGTACTTAAGTCCTTATGAAAGATATTTCTCAAAATTATCTAATAGTTTGTGACTCACTTTAACTCAAGTTTATGAAAAACATAATGAGACATTTCAACAGTAGCATTGTAAATGCTGGCGATTGTTTATGGTGATGGGAGAGTTGGAGGCAATCTGAGTAACCATTGCTGGAGAATAGGAAGGCAAAACATGGTGGACACAGAGGTAACAAGGAACAAACTAGATTTCCACACAGCAAGAGCCATGTTCTAGAGACCATTATTTCAATGGGTAAGATGGGGTTCAGGCTAGAGGATTTCAGACGCACAGTAAGATTTAAGTTTCTTACAAGATTTTAATAATTTATTTCTTCCTTCTTTCCTCTTTCTGTCCCTCCATACATTCAGTTCATGTTTTTTTGAGTCTCAGCACTGTGTTACGCCCAAGGATACTGTGAGGAACAGCATAGATATTGTTTCTTTCCAAGGGGAGGAGGGAGACAGATAATGACAAATAACTGCATAAACAAATAGGTACAGAGTGTGATGAATTCCTTGAAGGAAAAAATACAGTTGCTAAATAACAAAGAGGTAGAACAGGGTAGGCCTCTTTGACAAAGTAACACTTAAGTTGAGACCTAAAGAATGGTGTTTTCCCAGGAGATTCTAGGAGAAGAGCATTTTAGTCCATAGGAATAGTAGGTACAACAGATACAAAGAGAAAAGGGCCTGATTTCGATGAGAAAATGAGAGTAGGGTGGTATTGGTGTGCATAGGAGAAAAGCAGACCAGGGTATAAGATGAGGATGGGGAACTATATAAAGACCACACCATTACAGGCCTTCTAGTTCTTGTGACTTATCTTAGATGCTAACCCACAACTATCAGCACGTGTTGAAGGGTTTGGGGCTGGGGAAAAGAATGATCTGATTGACATTATAAGACTATGTCTTTGACTGCTATAAGGAGAAAGGATTGGAATAAGAACAAAAATGGATGCAGAAAGAACCACTAGGAGCCTTTTTGGGAGTTCACATAAGAGGTGGCTTGGACAAGGGGAGCGGTACTAGAAATAGAAAGAAAAGGGTAAATTTGAAAGATGTTCTAGGGGAAGCCGGGATGGCTCAGTGGGTTAAGCGCTCGCTTTGCAGCGCCAGGGACTGAGGATCGAATCCTGGCCCCGGCCCCGGCCCGTGTGGAACCATATGCTGAACTGGGGAGTTCCCCCTCTCTCTGTCTCTGTCTCTGTATCTCTCTCTATCTCTCTCTCTCTCTCTGTCAAAAACAAAACAAAACAAACAAAAAAATAAATCTATATAAAAAAAAGAAAGATGTTCTAATGGTAAAATAAATAGAGCTTAGTGCTACATTAAATACGATAATGATGCTGGGAGAGGTGGAATCAAGGATAACTCCTAGTTTTTTGGCTTGAGCCAGAAAATGTTGGTACCATTTGCTGAGTGGGACAGGCTAGCAGAAGATCACATTGTCAAGTAATGATCAGGAGTTCCATATTTGACACTAAAGATTGCTGGGTAGTTGTGTGCAATTGGTTGTATGGGTCTAGAGTTGGAAGAGCAAATAAAATTGGATAAATAAATATGAGTGGTGTACATAGAGGCCAGACAACATATTTAAAGTCACTAGAATGCATGATTTAACCAAAAGGGAGAACATAGTGGGAAGAGAAGAGGTCCTGGCCCTGAGGACGTTCAAAGGTAGAGAATGCGGAACTAGGAGAGGACTCTGAAAAGGAGAATCTGGGAGGAAATCCCAGAAATATGGGGCCATTGAAGTCAAGAGAAAAAACTGTTTTAAGGTTTATTTTATTATTTAAGAGCAGGAGAGAGAGAGAGAGAGAGAGAGAGAGAGAGAGAGAGAGAGAGAGAGAGAGAGAGAGAGAGAGAGAGAGAGAGAAAAGGGGGACATCCCCAGAGCAGTCTCCATAGTTGTACATCATTAGCTGTGACATAATTTCATTCCACACAAGTGGATGTGGGGCTGTGCAGGGTCAAGAAAGAATGAGAAGAAAGTGGTTGCTAACTGTTTTGAATGATGCTGAGCTGTTGAGTGAAGTAAGATGGAAAAAGGTCTATTGGATTTGGCAATATGGAGATCATTAGTGACCTTGAGAAGAACAGTTTGGAAGAGAAAGAAAAGAAGGGACAAAGCCACTTTCCAGGAACATTAATTGTGAATAGGAGGTGAGAAAGTGGAGGTAACAAGTGTTCCCAGGAGTGTGACTATGAGGCGATAGGAGGAAATAAGTTAGTATATGAAGCAGGACCTCTTCTTTTTATGTCTTTTCAAATCTTGGCTCAATTTTTTTTTTTTCTTCTAACTCTAGCCATTGCCTTGTTAAGCTCTGAGCAGCTATCCACCAGCTTCCTAAAGACTGCACTTGGCTTGCCTTGGGCTCCTACAACTCTGGGGCGTTTTGGCTTTGTGGCTAGAAACACCTGAGAGAACATTTTCGGCATTCACGCCCGTGCAACCCAGAAGATGGGGTGATAGCATCCAAAGATGAACCTTGACCAGAGGGCAATGGGAGCTGATGGATAAATCCTTTCCCCTTTCATCCCTTGGGTGGACAATTTGGAGACACGTTTCATAAGTCTACACCAAAGAACCCATGGGATTGAACACTAGATGCCTTTAAAGGTGGTATAAGAAAATATGTACCTGGGTGTTGGCATGCCTTCTTTTTCTGTTTTATCCCTTTTCCTCATCCTGGGATCACTTCTATTAATAGATAAACCACCTACCATCTGTGTGCAAGCTTTTGATTCATACTAGAGAGTGATGGGAACAATCCAGTAGAAAAGAAAGATATGAGACACAGAAGAGGGAAGGTATTCCTAATGAAGCCAAGGCCTTTGAGAAGGTGAGAGGAGCTGGGGCCCAGGGTGCTGTGGAGAGGCTGGCTGTTAAAAGGAGGAAGTAACAATTAATTCAAAGACCGATAAATAAATTTTGAAGAAGAGGGAGAAAGGATATTTCCTCTGTTGTGAGACAAGAGAGAAAATGAAAATGAATTGGGTCAGATCTGTAGTTCTGGGAGTATACAAACCAGGAAGTTTCTGTCTGTATTAGGGTTCAACCAGAAAAGTAGGAGATAGGTACATGGTGAGAGAGGGAGGAAGAGAAAGAGATTGTCCGATTGCAAGGAATTCGCTTGTGTGATTGTGGGGCAACTCTAAAATCCGTGGGGCAGGCAGTGAGAAAGGGCAGGTTGGAACTCTCAGGCATGGTCTGAAACATCGACAGGCAGAATTTCTTCTTAATCAGGGAAAAGCCTCAGTTCAGTTCTTAGACCTCCCACTGATTGAATCAGGCCCATTCAAAATATCTAGAATAGTCTCTCTTACTAAAAGTCAACTACTTATGGATTTTAATCAGTGCTAAATACCTTCACAAGCAACACTGAGATTAGCATTTAATGGAATAGCTGGGGACAAGAGCGTAGCCAAGAGGGCACATCAAAAGACCATCACACGATCTGCTGTTAACTTTGGAGCTGTGCTAAGAGAACATCTGGCAGTGATGGAAATGTTTTATATCTGCATCGTCCAATTCAGCAGCCAGCAGCCACACGTGGCTATTGAACACGGTGCCTAGTGCTCAATGAATGTTGAATTTTATTTCATTTTAATGAATTTAAAGTTATATAGCCATAGGTGCCCAGTGGGTATGATATTGGCATATAGCTCTATAGAGTATAAGGCAGGGTTATCAACTGAGGATATATTGCTGAATAAAAACAATAAACTGGTTGATTGAAACTGGCTAAAAAACAATTAAGCATATCGTGTTCTTGTTTGCCCTTCAGTCTACACAGTGGAAATTTCTCTGTCACAGCTGTCATCTCTCACAGTGGCCAGGCTTGGAGTTTGCTTGTATCACAATGTGCAAGCACTAACGGTAACCATGAGATAATGATTTTAGCTGAGCCGCTCATTACTCAAAGGAGGTGCGCCATCCAGCCAGGAGTGAGCAACAGGCTCACGTCCTGTATGCACAGAGCGTCTTCCAGATGGCGACTGCACTCATTATAAACAACAGCAGCCCGTGGACTGCATCATTGTCTCTGACTAATGGGTTGCAGTATATCTTACCAGCACAATAAAAACACATGCGGTAGGAAAAATGCCCTTGACTTAGCAAAGCCAAGCCCAGTGTCTTCTTAAAAACAGAAAGTGTGTGAGCCACATTCCCCAAACACAATGCAATAAAACTTGAACTAAGCAATGACAATGAAACTTCTTGGATCAAAAGGAACTCAAAACTGAAATTAAGATTTTTTAAAAATAAGCTGATAATGAGACTACTATATATTGAAACCCAGGGAATGCAGCCAAAGCTGTATTAAAATACTTTTATTAGATAGCTTTAAAATACCTTCTTAGAAAACAGGAGAAAAAAACAAACATAAATACATATTTGATTTCTAAATGCTAGCAGAGCGTCAAAATTAACCCGAAGAAAATAGAACATAGTTATAAAAACAAAAATACAACAAAAATGTGGACTTGATAAATAAAGCCAGAGTTCATTCTTTAAAATATACATATTTGTGAAATTTTTTACATGAAAATAAGAAGAGAAAACACAGATAAACAGTTTTAGCAATGAGAAAGTATGAGTGAGGCGATTTGGAAATATTTGTATGATTATAAAGAACAGCAAATATTTGTTAAGAGATTTCTATGTTTTAGGCACTGTTGAAATACTCTGGTTAGATAAATGCTTCATACATTAGAAAATTGTGCAATTATTATTATTTTTTTAAAGATTTATTTTGTTTTTTTGTTAGAGAGAGACAGAGACAAAGAGAGACAGAGAGAAGGGGGAGGGCCCAGAGCAGTTTCCATAGTTGTACATAATGAGTTTTCAACATGGTTTTGTTCTACGTAGGTAGGCAGGGGGCCACGCAGGGCAGGCACTGAACCTGGGGCCTTCCACATGGGAGGCATGCCCCCATGAGCTGGGGGCCAAACCAGGATTCTCCCACATGGGAAGCTCACCCAGCAAGAACCAAACTGGGGGCCTCCTTCATGGGAAGCACACCCAAGTTCAGCATGTGGGTCCACATGGGCCAGGGCTGGAACTCAATCCTCAGACCCCAGGGCTGTAAGGCAAGTACTCAACCTGCTGACCCATCCTGGCATCCTGGAATATTGTGCAATTGTTAAATGGAAAGAGGCAAGTTATGAAATTGCATATACATATGATCTCATTTTTTAAAAAAGTATATCTACTTGTATGTATCTATATTGATAGTTGTATTTTAAAATCCAGAGTAGTCTAGGGATGAATTGAATCAGGGAAGAGACCTTTTAAATTCTTCTTTAGCTACTTCTGTATTGTTTATTACTATATACTACAGTGGGCATAAATTACTTTTGATAAGTACATGGATGATACTTTTAAAACCACTGCATGTGTTTAACATGGTCACTGCTCCCGAGAGACTGCTGGTTGAACATTGTTTCACTTAGGGGGTATCTGAAACAAGTCTGCCGGAACGACTTCCGTTCTGCTCCATGCTACTCATCACCCACACTTCAGTGAGGTCTGCTTTGTCATGTGGTAGTGCTCTTCAAGTCATGAACTAATGACTCTTCATAATGGAACATGTTGATATGAGCAATGAAATCTTGTGGTGAATTTCAGGACGCCCGAAAAGATCAAGTTGACATATGCAAGGATTGCAGGTTTTCAGGGCTGTATCAGACCTTTTGGTGGCTGTGCAGCGGGGACTGAGGCCATGACCGTCTCCGTCCAGCAGGGCACAGTTACTCCATTGCAAAGTATCTTGGCCAGCCAGCCTGGCTGGGAACCTAAACCTGTTTTCAATTACAACTCAGTCCGGCATGTTTTTATTTTTCTCTGCTGATTTCATGTCTGACAATCTCTTGCTTCTGGCATTTCCATTGTATTCACTACATTTCTGTTGAGAACTTTTGAAAGATATCCTCATAAAGATATGCAGTTCTGCCTGACTGGCAGTGGCAACTTTTGAAGTTAACAACAAGCTATTCCTTCATTGTTGGAAGCAAATAGTATTGACTTTATTGCTCTCTGACCATCTGACAGATTTACAGAAGAATTTTGAGTTTACTAGGGACCATCAAGATGAAATCATTAGACTACACTTAGGGAGATCCTGTTATGCTGCAGATATCATTTTCTATCCCCTGGAGCTTACCTTCCTCCCAGGCACTCAAACTTTAGTGTGAATTAGGACCCCCTGGAGAATTTGTTAAACACAGACTACTGGGCCCAACTCGAGTTTCTGACTCAGTAGTTCTAACAAGTTCCCAGGTGAGGCTGCTGGGAATCAGGGAGGACCACAGTGCTGGAGTAGCACTAAACAATAGAAATTTAATGCCAGTCACCCATGCCAGTCACATATGGAATTCAAAAATTTTTTAGAATCGATATTAAGAAATTCAAAAGAAACAGGTGAAATCAATTTTCATCATGTGACTTGAACTCATAAATCCCAAATATCAGCATTTCAACATGTAATCAATATTGAAAAAGTTATCAATACTTATTTTACATGCTTTGGCAGAGAGGAAGTCTTTGAAATCTGATGTGTATTTTATACTCACAGCACATCCCAGTCGGGACCAGCCATATTTCAGGGTCTCAACAACCATATGTGACCAGTAGCTCCATGTTGGACAGCGAGGTTCACAGAGCCTCTTAACCATTTTTCTGCCCCAATACACCTGAGGGAGCTGATACATTTCCAACCACAATAGTGATACATTTCCAACCATTAAGGCTACATTTTTGGGAAAATATATATGTAGGCCAGCCCCTTGTCCACTTGTGTGAGAGGCTGCTGGAGCTCTTGTGAGAAGATGGAGCTGGCGTAACATACTAAACCCAGTGAGAGTGCTGTCATTTTGGCAGGAATTTCAAGTGCAGCACCATGTTCTGTCCACATTTGTCTGACATCTGAGTCCTGTGGATCCATAGAGACATTGGGATGGGGAGGGGAAAGCAGAAAGGAGCATTCACTGTGCCCTGAAGACGCTGGGGCATCCACAGCATCCTTCGGGGACCTCTCTAATGGAGTGGATCCTCAGGAAGGAGAGGTTTTGTGTTCTTTCTACTTCCTGCCAAACACTGTACAACTTGGGCATGGTGGAGGCCATGCTGTCCTCGCTGGCAGGAGCTGCAGGACCCAACAGGAGCTTGAAGAAAGATGGCAGACCAATGGGATGGCCTGAAAGAAGTGTCCTTGTTCAGTACGTTCGTGGGAGGCCCTCCGAGAACTTTTAGAAACACTTGCAGAATGAGACTTACAAGGACAGCTGAGGCCCATACAAGCCTGTGGGACAGGGCCAACAGCTCCTAGTTTATTATTGTGACCCTGTTATGTGGATACGTGCCATGGGGGTTGAGAAGAAAGATTAGCTAGAGCTATCAGGGAAGGCTACCTAGCCCAGGTCAAGCTTGAGTGAGGCCTGTGGTTTTGATGTGTAATGACAGAGGGATTGGGTCAGGGGCACTTTGGGCAGAGGAAAGTTTGAAGAAAGGCCCAGGAGGGGAAGAGGCATTTTGGCAAGAGCAGTATGTGTCTGAAGGAAGACAAAGAGTGATAGGGTTGCAAAAGATATGCAAGGCCAGACAACATTGGGCCTGGAATTTTGGACTTAGAACTTTAGACCCCATTTCTTCGTCAATGGGGAAACTTGGAAAATATTTGAGCAGGGCAATGTCATGATTAGATTGTTGTTGTAGGGAAAATTGTTTAGCAGCTGCAGATAGAATAGCATATTCTGAGACGAGACTAGAAGTCAAGAAAACCAACTTTGTTGTCCACAGGAAAAGTAAGGAATGGCCAGGACCTGGAAGTAGGGGTGGGGGTGGGGGTGGGAATGGAGCTCATAGCATTTAACATGGGATTGGTGTAGGGGTAGGAATGAAGGAAGGAAAGAGAAAGGTTGAAAGACAGATGTGGAAAAGGGATTAGAGATCAAGGGAACAAGACAGGAAAGGAGCAAGAGATTGGGGAGAAAAGAAGGAGAAGTGGGGGGAGAGAGACACACAGAGAGAGACGGAGCAAAGAGGACAGGAAAGTGGCACGAATGATATCAAGGTTTTGAAGCCAGCAGCTGGTGTAATGGTGATGCCTTTAATAGAAATAGAGATACACTAAGAAAAATCTCCCCAAAGGGTTAACTCAGGTTAGTTAATCCAGGTCTTGGAATTGTCACTTCATTAGGAACAGGGTTGGAACTGAAGGACGGTGGTCAAGTTTGTTCTGTGTGTGACCCTTTTCCTGGTAGTTACTGAGAGAACTGTGTGTGGACAGCAGAAAGAGTGACCTTTAGGAGACAGTCCTACAATAAAATGGTAAACTATCCCTGTTGCTAGGAGACATATTCCATAGACTTATGGAAGAAAAGAGATGCCTAACTGTTAATCAGGTCAACTAATGTTCAGAAAAGATGTTTATTTCGATTCACGACATATTTTGCCCAAAATTTGATTGTCCTTGGAGAGACAATCCAGCTTCCCTCTGATTCCCTCTTAATTCCCCCCAGAGAAGTGACACCCACCTGTTCTTTCTGACAGTCATCCCAGGTGGGTCTCTTGCACAGCTGCCAGGCACCATTGGGAATGTCACAGATACAGCTGTGGAAGCAGCTGGTCCATTTGTCATGTACGGACACAGAAGATAGCCATTCTAGAGCATTTCCAAGTGACTGACTGGAAGCCGAGGCTTAGAGAAATGATAGCAGAAATATCTGCAGGGGAAAAATCCAAGTGCTTCCTTCATATTATTAGTGGTTTGTTTGTTTTTGTGTTCTTTAAGATTTATTTTATTGTTTTTGACCGAGACAGGGAGGGACAGAGAGAGAGAGAAGAGGTAGGGCCCAGAGCAGTCTCCATAGCTGTCTATCATCAGTTTTCCACGCGGTTTCATTCCATATAGGGGGGCGCAGGACTGCTCAGGGTGGGAACCAGGCCAGGGGCCTCCCACATGGGAAGCACACCACAGTTCAGCATATGGGTCCACATGCGCTGGGGCCGGGATTCGATCTTTGGACCCCAGGGCTGCAAAGCAAGTGTTGAACCCACTGAACCATCCCCACACCCCCATTTTATATTGTTGAGACAAGAAAAGGGAGGAAAGGTACCCTATGATAAAATAAATGGGGGAACAAAGTATTTTCCATTTGTGCTTCATTGTGTCTGTGGATCGCACTTTGACCGTTTCATAGTTATTTTTTGGTATGCTTTGTAGAAGGGAGACGTTAAGGCACTTGAAAAACTTATTTAAATCCTGACATTTATTTGTTTGATAAGAAATTTACCCTTTTGTTTCCCCTGGAAGAAATCTAAAAACTCTGGACTGTTAACAAACATTCCCTTTTAGTCTCCCTACTCCTCTTGAAGCCAAAATGATGTAAGTGAAACGTTCTAAGCAAATATGTAATTACCCTAATTTGCATCTTATTTTCATGACTAGGGATGCAGAGATTTTCTTTCTTCTGTGGGAGAAACCCAACCAAAGGACCTTCTTGGATTTCATCTTGTATCTAATTTCCTGCCTTAAACATGCAGTGCTAAGAGAATTTTCCCAGGAATAGTATCATACGACCACAGGCAACCACCATCTTCCAGCCTTCCTTTAATCAAATGAATTACTGAAGTCCTCATTCTGCACAATAGCAGGAAATTTATTCTCTTCCAGAATATTCCAGAGGGCTCCAGAGAGTGACTTCTAACTCCTCAGTAACTTAGAAAACAGCTTCTCTGAAGCCTTTTGCTTTTCTCTTCTGGCTATGCTCCAAGGATACAGTTCCTCTTCCTTTCCCTAAGGCATTGCTAACACAACCTAAATGACAGTGCTTAATCAGTTTCCCAAAGGTGAAGATAGCAAAGAGAATGACAAAGCACGAAATAGATGCATAAAGCTCTCAAGTAGCATCCTCTTCAGCGATTCCATTTCACAAAGAGTTCTTTCTTCTTTTTTCCTCCAGTTGTGGTTAGTTGCTGGGACCATGGTTTCACTCACATCTTTGTTCTTTTCCCCAAACCCCCCGGAAAATTCATAAATTAAAGCAAACTAACAACCAAAAAAACACCTCTCTTCCCCCAGAAAGCCAACCCACAGCTCTCTGCTTAACGAAGACTTCTTTTTTATTTTGAAAAAAAGTTTACCATCTTTTCTAATAATTTCCCGCATTTCAAAATAACCTGAGCCTTATCTTAGATAAACAAAAGTTCCTTTAAAGCCTTCCTAACAAAAAGAGGTATTTTTTCTCTACAGATGAATCAATCGCTCCCACCTAGCAACAGCAGAAATCTGTAGGCACATTTTGATTCCCCTAACAAAACCATTCTGAAATGGTTGCTTCTCTACGGCTTACAGTGTCCTTATTTATATTCAGTCCAATTGGGGGTAGGGTGAGGGTGGAGAATGCCTATTGCTGGGATTAAAGAATTCATGGAGAAAAGAGCCAAGAAAAAAATTCGTTATAAATATTATTCAAACTCCTTAAACCATATAGAGGAAGATAGTATGATGAAAAAGCTACATGCTTGGGAGTCAGCAGATGACAGACCTGCATTCAACTCCAAGGCCAGGAACCATTAACTCTGTGTCCTTGGGCAAGTTGCTAACTTCCACACAAAACAGGAGCACACACAGCTATGTAAAGCACTGGGTATCCGTTTAGTAGGGAGCTGGAGATGTAGCCCTTTCCCACTCCTCAGACTAGTGAACTGCTATGGTTAGCCAATAAAAGTGGTGCCTTAAATACCTTAACATTAACCAACTGAATTAGAAAATATTCCATTGGGCAGTTTAGAAGCCAACCCCCTGAATCTCTCATAAATTCTCCTGTCTCTTTCCTTTTAGCTTCTCTCCCTCCCCACCTTGGTTTTTTTTATTCCCCACTCCCCTCTCTCCTTACTATCATTTACTTCAAGCTGTGTAATGGGAAACTGTTCATTGGATAGAGCCAAGATATATAAGCCCTTATTCCAATTATCGAATAACATTTTGCGTTTCCTCTATTTTTAATCCAAGTAAAACTTTTAACCTCTCAGTAACAAACAGAATAAATGAATGGATTTTAAGTGTGTTGATCTCAGTTGATTTGGGGGGTGAGGGGTGGGGATGGAGGGTTGTTGGTCCTCCATAACAAAAAGAACATTTGCCTTAAAGCTACTTGTTTGGTTTTATTATTTGTTACTCAATATCGTACATCTGCAGACTTTGTAGAACAAACAGAGAACATCGCAGTCACTCTACATTTACCCACCTGGGCGTTAGAAAAGTGGGAGTCATCCTTAATGTCTCTCCTTTCTTCCTCCCCACAGCAATCTGTCAGGAAGGCCTTTTGGCTCTCTGTTCAAAATAGATTCTGTGTCCACTTTCCTCCATTTCCAGGGCTACAATTCTAGCTTCCTGGGTTTCTCAAAAAGCCTCCTGAGAATTGCTATGCCCCACCCCTCACAAAAGTCTACGATAGCCAGAATAGGCTTGCTAGATTTAGCAAATAAAAGTACAGGACATCAGGTTAAATTTGAATTTCAGATTAACAAGGAGTAACTTTTTTAGTTATAGAAAATATTATTAAAATTATTTTCTAATAACTAAAATATGATTCATTGTTTGCCTGAAATTCAAATTTAGCTAAGTATCTCACATTGCATCGGCAACACTAAACTAGAACCATCTCTTTAAAAGTGTAGATCAGATTCCATCAGTTCACCAATGACTTCCCATTGCTTTCTAAGGCCAAACTCCTGGCGGCCAACGCTTCCACAGACCTACCCGCCTACCTCTCCATCCTTAGCTGTACCATTCTCACTGCACTCGTCTCACTGGCCCTCTTCCTGCTCCTGGACCATGCCATTGCCTTGGCCTGAAATTCTCTTCTCCAGAGCTTTACTTGGCTGGCTCCTTGACAATCACACCTCAGTCTGTCTTCTCCTTAGTAGACCTCTTTTGTCTACCCAACCTAAAGTAGCTGCCCCATTGATCTCTATCATGTCACTTGGTTTTATTTTCTTCATAATACATATCCCACTCTGAGGACCTCTTGCCTATTATCTGTCTCTTTCATTGGGCTGCCTGAGATCCAGAAACTTGTCCAAGCTTTTTCCCTTTACATTCCCAGCATTTAGCACAGAGCCTAGTATTCAGTGAATCCTCAATAAGTACTCGCTGAAAGAATGGCTCTATCTTGCTACTGGAACAAAGAGCTGGGGTCCATCCAGCTTTGTCACACTACTCTGTCAACCCATGTCACTGGTTCGGGTGGCACCTCTGTCACAAAAGACAGATGTAATGACCAGAGAAGATGGGAGAAACTGCATAATTACTGGGTGAACTTTATTTCATACTTTGTTGACTCAACTTTGTTGTCTAAACTTCCGTGATTCATTGTGAAGTGAAAGAAGCAAGTTATGAAATGGTATATGTACAGTGACCTTTGTAATACTAATGACACAATACATATTGGTTGAATGAATCACATTTTTCTAAAAACGTGTCTATATACATGTCTGGAAAATGGCCTGAAAAAACCAGACACACAAATGTTAAAAAAGAAAAAGTAGGTATTCCTGGGAATGAGATTATGAGTCGTACCTTTTCTTTTCTTTATATTTTCTTTAAGTTTTTATACCACATGAATATAATCATAATCATTTTTATAATCATAAAAGCAGTAAATTCCAATTCGAGGAAATTGAATTTCCATTTCTAGAGGAAAAAAAAAAAAGGAATTTACCTGCAAAAATTTGGTATTTGAAATGAAGTGTTTTAAAGGAATAGGAGCTGGTGGTTGACAAAACCAGTTACAATTGACTTTTAAACATATGTTCATGCTCAGAGAAATGCAAATTAAAATTACCCTGAGATACTGTTTTCACCCATTAGTCTGACAAAAATTCAAAAACTCAACAATACACTCCGTTGGCAAGGCTGAGCAGAAAACCGTAGCTTGTACATGGCTAGTGGATGTAGGAAGTGGCATAACCTACATGAAGGTCAATTTGGTAATACAGGCATCCCTGCTTTCCAAAAGTTCGTGATATACCACTTTGAAAGGTCTACATGAGGACCTATTTTCACTAACCGAAAGAAATCTGAAGAGGAATTTTGCTTTTAAGAAAGAAGACTAAAAGTGAAAATCATGGTCAGCTTTGCTTTGCAGCGAGGGGTTACAGAGGACACATGCACCTGAGTGGGGAGAGGGGCCCCACCCAGCGCCTCTCCTCAAACTACACTCAGCATCTTCACCAGGGCTTCCCAGGGCTTTCCACGGTGTCTGTGAGCATCTGTGCTGTGTCTTGATTTATTCTGTGCATCTCTTAGCAAGATGTGTCCTGAAGCCATTGCTTCTTTGCTTCACACCGTTTTCGCTTACAGGTTCCATGGGAACACTGCTTTCAGGTAGCGTGGGAACAAGCACTTATCCAAGTTTCTACAGCGTAAGTAAACCAGAGGTTGCAAACTCCAGCCTATGGACTGCTGTCTGTGTATCCACGATATAAGAATGAGTTTTCCATTTTTAGATAGTTGAACTCAAAATCAAGAGAAGAGGAATAGTTCATAATGCATGAAAATGATGTAAAATTCAAATGTTGGTGCCCATAAATAAAGCTTTATTGGAACATAGTTACTGGTCTGAGGGTTTCTGCTAGAAGTAGACTGGCAAGTGTTTTCTGTAAAGGGCCAGAGAGTAAATATTTCAGGTTTTACAGGCCGTTTGGTCTCTATGTCAGCTCTGCCATTATACTGTGAAAGCAGCCACAGACAATACAGAAATGAATGCATGTAGCAATTACCTTAGAACACACCTTGCTAATGGATGCACAAGAGAAACAGATAAAGCACAGATGTCCACAGACACAGTTCAAAGCTATGGCGGCTGCTTGATGCTGAGAGGCTAAGCATAGTTCTAGTGAAGGAGCTACTGTATAAACCAGAGGCTGGCAAACGCCAGCACACAGGCTGCTGCCTGTCTTTGCATAGCCTGTGAGATAGGAATGTCTTTTTGCATTTTTAACTGGTTGAAATAAAAATCAAGGGAGCTGTTAGTCAGCTCAAAGCTGCTTCTTTCTCTCTCCAACCTGCATTCTGATTCTCCCTGACCCTACAGATCTCCTAGCTTCACAAGTGCCTCCCCACCCCGTCCTTCCCACCGTCTCCCATTTGCCTTGTGTGCTGCGAATCTCCAGCTTTGCAGAGACAATCCCACCTTCATTCTGACCAATGGCTTATCCCTCTTCACTTTCTTGGCCCTGAGGTTCATCTGGCTCTCTAGACTCTGCTATCCTATCCCAGGCCATCCTCACCTCCTCCTACACCCCTTCTCCCAGTGGTGTAAGGGCTTGGGGACAATTTCCTTACTCCCCAGGGTCATTTCTAGGCTGTCAAAAACACAGGAGTCTTCCCTTCTGTTTCATCTTTTGGACTTCCCGCTGTCTCTCCACACTGGCCTCTTGAACTCAGTGATACCGTAGCCTCCTGTCTGCTCATGGCCCACATCACACAGCTTCCTGGCGGTGTCCCCAGGCAGGCCACCTGATCATCCTCCGTCACTCCCCATCTTTCTCCTCTTCCTTCGTGATGCCTCAGGCCTCCACCTTCGTTTTCCATGGCAGAGAAGCAGAGATCTGAAGCCCTGAGCCTCTTCCTTCTAAAGTCCCTTGGGGGTTCCCCCACTTCTGTCATCCACACCTCAGGCTTCTCCCTCTCTGCTTACGTCTCTCAGCTGTCTGTTCTTCCCGTTGCTCAAGTCCATGTTCCTCACTCTGCTCACCACAGAGAACTTGCTAATGGTTCAGTCACCTCTGTCTAACCTCCCAGATTGTCCCACTGTGGCATTTCTTCATCACCACCCCCTTCTATGCCTTCTATCAGTGGAAGCTACAGGCTGGGGTCCTGTCTGATTTCAACCTGTCATGTGCTATGGCTTATCAATATTTTATTCTTCTTTTCTTATATCCCCAACGTATCACCCAAATGATGATTTTATCCCTACTTTCTCGTTTAACTTTAGTGAAGTGGCTCTCAAACTTTGTATTTCAGAAATCAGCTGCAGGGAGGATGTCCTGATGCCCCATAGCAATTAAATCAGAATGGTTGGTGGGTGGAAACCAGCTATGAAAAGTTTTTTGAAGGTCTTCAGGTGATTCCAATGTCCAGCAAAGTTTGGAAGCATTTCTGTAGTGCTTTTGGTTTATGCTCACTTTGATATTGGGCATCAAGATGAAATACATCAACAGAGTTTAAAATGTCAGGACTGAGCCTAAGATCATCTCTGTCAACATGACAAGTATTCTTCCCAGGAAAGTCTTGTCTAGGAATTAAACACTATAGGCCACTGAATAACGACCCTACTTGCATTTGTCTGGGCAAATAATTTACTCATCTGGTCAAACTCTCTTCATGGATGATAGACTGTCACTCAGGCAAACAGTTCATTTGTCCATCAACTGCTTATTTATCCAACAGTGACCGTCACCTTGCTGTGTCTGCAAATACTAAACTATCTTGTCATGAATTTTGCTCAGTCTCAATTACATCTGCCCTTACAAGACCCATCTTAAACCACTGGAACCCAGACCCCCAAACTTTATAAATATCCTTCTCTTGCTTTGCTTGATTAACAGGTTTTTCTGTGTTCTTTGGGGGAGTTGGCTTTTGGTGATGAAACTTCACTGGTACTTTGTCACTCCTTCAGGCTACGAGGAAGAGGTCTGTGACCTCAGTCATATGAGTTCTATCCTTTCCTATAAATCCAGATCCCCTGGTCATTCTCTCCTTTAAAACTACCCTATGTTCTTTCCCCATGTACTCATAATACTTCTGACACCAAACGTGTGGGTTTTCCACATGTCAAAGCAATTCTCTGTGATGTCTGTAGAGCGTCCTATAATTCAATTCAATTCTGACACCACCTACCTGGAGTTCACATCAGCTCTCACAAGGTAAGGGCTCAATCCCACAAGACTGCCCCCACATCAGGCACCAACTACAAGTTCCAGGTTGTCACCTGTACTTGTGACCCACTGGCTATAAATTGGGATTCCCATAGCCCCCCGCTTGAGTTCAGTAATTACACTGCAAGAATGGATCACAGAATTCAGAGAAACACTTACATTTACCACTTTATTATGAAGGATATGATAAAGGCTACAGGTGGACAGCCAGGTGGAGGGATGCATAAGGTGAGGTGTGTGGAAAGGGCCTGAAGCTCCGGTGCCCACTCTGGGGGCCCCACTCCCCCGGCACCTCCATGCGTTCACCAGCTCAGAAGCTCTCCACATTGGGTACTTTTGAGATTTTTATGGAGGCCTTATGACATAGGCATGACCCATCAGTAACCCAGTCTCTCGTCCCTCTCCCCTCCCTAGAGGTTTGGTGGTGAGGGGTGAGGCAAAAAGTTCTTAGCTTCTAATCGTGGCTTGGTCTTTCTGGTGACCAGCCTTCATCCTGAAGCTATGGAGGAGCCCAAGAGTCATCTCATTAGAACAAAAGACTCTCCAGGGGATCTTGGAAGTTCCAAGGGATTTAGGAGCTCTGTGTCCTAAGGACCCAGGCAAAGACCAAATGTTAGAACACAAGATGCTCCTCGTGTTCTCATCACTCAGGAAATGACAGGGATTTTAGGAGCTCTGTCCCAGAAACGGGGCACATCTTCATATATGTACTTTCACACACTCTCTTCCGACTCTCCTTCCTATCAGCGTCAGGTGTGCTGAGATTGGCCCACATTGCTTTGATCCTGATAGCTCCTAATGCTTTCCTGTTCAAATTCTTGAATATGCAAACTGCCACCACAGTGTCACCTTCCTGGGCAGCTACAGCTTCCCTAGCTTTCTTCTTTGACTCACCACACAGCTGAACCTTTTCTCTCACATCATACTAATGACCTCTTTATTGCCACATGTACTGGTCTTTCATCAGAGTTCCTTTTGATGACTCCATTGGGTATGACACTGTTACCTCACCTCCCTGTTTCTCTCCCTCTCTTCTTCCCTGTCCTCTTACTTTCTCTCTCTCCCTTTCTCTAGTGCTGTCCCCCCACCCCTCTTAACCACCTGTGAGTGTTCTCCAACACTCCAGCCCACTCACCCACCCCCTCTGAAGGCATTCAGTCTCAT
Organism: Craseonycteris thonglongyai; assembly: GCA_004027555.1. Taxonomy (NCBI): domain Eukaryota; kingdom Metazoa; phylum Chordata; class Mammalia; order Chiroptera; family Craseonycteridae; genus Craseonycteris; species Craseonycteris thonglongyai. The sequence goes on along the minus strand of PVKE010016730.1, from coordinate 1,806 downwards.
GGCTTCAGCTCTCTGAGCACAACGTCTGTGTCAGTAATTCCAGCACAGGACGAACTAACCAGTGACTCAATCAAATGGCTGATAAGGGTGAGCCTGTCATTTTCGGGAGATGTCTCCAAGCAGCAGCTGGAATTGCCAGCAGAATCTGCATCGAGTGATGAGCGGGGACGTGTGCCCAGCAGTGGCTCTAGCGCTGAGACGGTCCCAGTGGCTCTGCTGCATCTTGGAGAGCCCACGACTCCGTTTCCATGACAACCTGTCTAGCAGCATTGCCTGCAGGACACCAGTCTTTGGCCAATGTCCAACAGGATTGGAATGGAATTCCCAAGAGGGAAAGGGAAGCACCCTCCTGAGAGTGAGAGCTCGTCATGGCACGCCTTTACTCTGACCCTTCCTCATGCTCTGTACCAGGGGTGTCCAACCTTCTGACTGCCTGGGGCCACATCGAAAGAACTGTCTTGGGCCACACATAACATACACTAACACTAATGCTAGCCGATGAGCTTCAAAAACTTGCGAAACAGTCTAGAATGTTTTAAGAAAGTTTATGAATTTGTGTTGGACCACATTCAAAGCCATCCGGGGCCACATATGGCCCCCGGCCTTTGGGTTGGACAAGCTTGCAAAGGGAAACACAAGTGCTCTTTGTGCTATAATGGGGACAGGGGACTATCTTTCTGTGATGGAGTTACATCATAGGAAGAGAATTAGAGATGGAAGACACATTCCTCCCAGGGCATGCTCATGAGTTAACCTGAAATATAGGAGCTCAAGTGACATTGAAACTGCCCTGAGCCAAGTTGGATTTATGTTTTATCTCCCCATTCAGTAGTCATTGTCTAACAAATAGCAAGCACCATACTACATGCTGGTGATACATATGTTCGTTTAACTTGTTCCCTGCCTCCGAAGAGCTCACACTCTGGTTCCTACGCAATCACATTTTTTTTTTTAAAATGTTAGTTGTTTTTGTTTTTGTGTTTTTGAACTGAACTAGGGGCCTCACCGTGTTCGGGAAGCACACCCCAGTTCAGCATGTGGGTCCACCTGGGCCGGAGCCGGGATTCGATCCTCGGTCCTCGGGGCTGCAAAGAGAGCACTTAACCCGCTGAGCCATCGCGGCTTTCCCTGCAATCACATTTTAAACTAAGTGTGACATTGAGTTAGACTTTGGGGACAAAGAGCTAGCATATCTGTAATAGTGTTTAATATCTCACAAAATGTTTTTTCACATTCATTTAATATTTATAACAGTCCAATAAGGTGAGCATAGAAATTCCTATGGACTTCATTTTACAGAAAGGATATTAAGGCATAAAGAGGTTGTGTACAAAATCATGTGCCTAGCATATGGCTAAGAGCTGGGATAGAAACCTGGGTGACCAGAGAATTTCCTCATGCTGCCTTCTCTACCTCAGTTTCCTCATCTGTATTTTATTTTTTTATTTTATTTATTTTTTCCTCTAAAAGTTTTATTGTTTTTCACTACATCTTTAGATATACAATTCATCTGTATAATATGCAATAGGGATTAGGTTAAGTTTTTCCCTGTATGGATATACATTCAATTCAATAACATTTGTGTAATGACTATCTTTTCCCCCACTGCACTGCAGTATGATTTTTGTCATTAGTTATATTAATATAGAGGGTCCAGCAGAAGTAACATCCCCTTTTTTATGAGCTGGTAAACTTTTTTTTTTTTTTTTTCTTCTTGGATGGTTTCTTTTTTTTCCCTTTTTAAAAATATTATTATATCTTATTGTTAAATTTAATGGGGTGACATTGGTTGGTAACAATCAGACA
>PVKE010016729.1:0-31667 GCA_004027555.1 Craseonycteris thonglongyai | reverse complement strand
AAAGACTCATGGACACAGTCAATAGTTTAGTGGTTACCTGAGGGTAAGGGGGGAGGTGGGTGGGAGAGATGGGTGGTGGGGAGTAGGGAGGGAGAATCAAACATACAGTGATGGAAAGTGAGCTGATTCTGGGTGGTGAGCACATAATGCAATATATAGACAATGTAATGTAGAATTGTACACCTGGAAACAATGTAATTGATATCAATTAATGTCACCCCAATAAATTTAACAGAAAGAAAGAAAGAGAGAAAAAAGGAATAGTTATATGAATAATATTTACCTAGAAAATACAGATCAAAGACTTTCTTATTAGCTACAGTTGCATCTAAATATGAAGAAAAATAAATTTGAAAATACAAGGTGGTATTTTGTAAGGCAACCTCTGGGAAGGACCAAAGTGACAAATACAATTGATTTCCCGCTTTTCTTCTCCCTATGCCTGCTCTCTAAATGACCTTTTTTCAATTTTCTATCTTAGTCTCCCAGGTCACTAGATTGCTGAGAAGACAAACAAAATTGTAAATATTGATTTTTTTAAATGTACATAAAAGGATAAATGAAGGGATTGTTTGAGTTGAATGTCAACAGCAGACAGAGAACTAGCTATATAACCTGCTAAAGTTAGTCAGTTTTTGAAAGTTTAAAGAATTCTTGGGGAAAGTAACCACCTCAATTATTGCCAGTTGCTAAATCTCTTAAGTCTTTTTCTCCCTCAGTTACAAATTAGTTTGTGAAAACAAGGAAGGATGGGAAGAAGGGAGGAAAAGAGAAAGGAAGGGGCAGAGGAAGAAAGAAAGAAAACCCATTCATACCCTACAAATCTCTTCTTTTTCTCATATTCGTCCTTATTTGGTTTTTTAAAGCACTGAACAACTCTACTGTTGTTATCAGTGTACATAAAGAATAGCCAAAGAGTCTTTGCTCTGGGTCAGGTGCAAAGTAATTCTTGCATGAAATTAGTTATTTCTCGGCATAGCTAAAAATAACAAACTAAGATACTATCAGGCCTCATCCAGCTTTCAAGCAGCCATCTTTTCTAAATTCCAACGAGGATACGTGTCCTCTGCTTTTTGGCTGTAAAAAAGGATTGGATGGAAGCATAGGATGGAAGCATTTCCTTCTGCCTGTAGACAGTGACACACAATTGCCCCACGTTTATTTCAGGGTCTAATGTAGTAGGAAATAAATTTTATTGTGTATGGAGATTACAAATGTACAATTAAACAACATTATTGATAGAAATTAACAGGACTATATGTGGACCTGGACTTTCTTAGTATAATTTGTATCTACTCATTTATGCAACAACTATCTGATGTAAACATATAATTACAGTGCCTACTATAAAAGTAAGAAAGATTGGGGAAGCCGGGATGGCTCAGTGGGTTAAGCGCTCACTTTGCAGCACCGGGGACCTAGGATCGAATCCCCGCCCCAGCCCGTGCGGAACCATATGCTGAACTGGGAGCTCCCCCAGTTCAGTTCTCTCTCTGTCTCTCTGTCTCTGTCTCTGTCTCTGTATCTCTCTCTCTCTCTCTCTCTCTCTCTCTCTCTCTCTCTCTCTGTCAAAAATAAATAAATAAATAAAATATATAAAAAAAAAAAAAGAAAGACATAGGTGTTTAATTTGGGCAAGAGAGGTGAGGGAGGAACTAAACTAAACTTTCAGTGGTGTGGAATGCAGAAACTATAAGTTCAGAGATGGGGATTAAAGGTTGAGGAATACAGTACACACAGGAAGCATAATAAATAAAGTCTGTATGTCCAAGAGAAGGACAACTACTATGCTAGAAATTCCACCATGAAAATTACAAAATTCAACAGATAACAAAAACTAAATTACAGGAAGTTTCAAATGATATAATTGGAAATTTGTACTAATTCTGTAGTCAAAAGGGAATTTCAAAGATCGCTGAAGTGGGTGAAGGTCAAACAAAATCAGTATTTGAAAGACATTATTAGTATGGTAGACTATCTAAGAAAATATGAAAATGAGGAGACTAGTAGGAAAAGCTCTTGTTAGGACACTGTTTACATTGTTTGGTTCAAGCAGTTGAGGATCTAGAATGACGTGGTAGCTCTAGCAGTGGGGGAAAAAATTAAAAGGATGGACCCTAGAAATACTTTAAAGAAAAACCATGACTTTGACTCTAATCAAATATTTTTTTAAGTAAAAAAATAATATTTATCTGCTCATATATGTAGTTGATAAAAACAGAGAAGTCAAGAAGGGGAACGGACTTAACTTGTGGTTAGAATGAGTTCGTTTTTATACACAAGGGCTTGAGACCATATTAGGAGATAAAGAGGTCTTTGTTGTGGAGGTCACTGTCTTCTTCTATATAATACTATCTAACAATATCTGGTTAAATAATCATCAGTTTGATACATGGGGAAACATCTTAGGATAGAGGAAATCCCTGCATTAAGAATATCTAATGCTTCAATTCCAAATATACACCCTACCTAGTGATATAATAGCCCGTGGTTAAACATACTAAGAGGAGATACCACTCCCACCTAGGCACTTCCAGTTGTGAAAAGAAAGCTCTTCTTTACAAACAGCCAAAGTCTGAGTACTCAGAGCTACTTCAGTGACCTCAGTTCTGCCCCTTGGGACCATACAGGAAAATACAATCTTCCTTTGATTGAAAGCTCTTCACAGGACATGAGTATGACAACATATATCCCCTGAACCTTCTATTCTTTTTTTTAAGATTTATTTTTATTGTTTTTTGTTGTTGTTGTTTGTTTGTGTTTGACAGAGAGGGAGAGAGACAGAGAGAGGGGGGAGGGCCCAGAGCAGTCACCATAGTTGTACAACATTAATTTTCAATATAGTTTCACTCCACAGGTGGGCATAGGGCTATGCAGGGCAAGAACCAGGTCAGGGACCTCCCACATAGGCCGTGGCAAGAACTGAACTGGGGCCACACCGCAGTTCAGGAAATGGGTTCACATGGACCAGGTCCAGGATTCAATCCTCAGACACTGGGGCTGCAAAAGGAGCGTTGAACCCACTGAGCTATCCTGGCTTCCCTGAACCTTCTATTCCTTAAGACAAATTAGTTTCTGAAACTAGTGCTTACATTATTTTGTTTCTACCCTTTCGTCTTTTTGGTATTTCTTTTGTAGCCATACTCCAATTTGTATCTCCTAAAACATGATATTCACGTAAGGTAAACTACGGACTTTAGGTGATTACAATGTGTCAATACAGGTTCATCAAATGTAACAAATGCACCACTCTGGCCAGGGATGTTGATAATGGAGAGAAGGCTATGTATGTGTAGGGGCAGAAGGTATATGGGAATCTCTGTACCTTTTTCTCAATTTTGCTATGAACAAAAATCTTCTTTAAAAAAAATAAAGTATTAAAAAATATGATGCTCAGATATAAATACTGTTACATATATGATCAGAGTATAGGTGGACTTAGTCATTTTACAAACTATAAATTTAGTTAAGGCAATCATGTATACCATTAGTTGTAGTCTACGTGCTCATTTATTTGTTTAAGCTCAAGTATATTTCATTCAAAATGCTGCCCAGCTATTTTTTTGGACTATGCTATTGATTGCATAAATAAACTTTCTCACCACCCATCCATTAAAACATGCACACACATACACACCCATCCAAACCCTCTGGGATGGGTGGAACCATTTCCATACAGCAGGCCAAAATGCAAGAAAGATGTTTAAGTATACCTTAAAGGGCCTCTTACCAGGATCAAAGGAAGAGGCTTCAAACCCACTTCAGTTAATTTCTCTTATTAATTAAATTCAACATTCATGTAACACAAGATACCAGATGACATTTAGCTAATGCCTAACATGGATAAGCTTATTAGAAATTTCTCAACATTTTTCTTAAGATAGTATCAAAGCTTAAACTTTTTAATAAGGAATAGAAATTCAAGAGAAGAAAAAAATTTACAATAACTTCATATATAACCCCTAATGAAAGAGATGTGTGAATCAAGATTTGAGGAGAATATTTTTCTTCCACATATTTTAGTTTTGTGTTTTTTTCACACATAGCAGATTCTAATATGTAATACTTAACTAGTTAAGGAAGCTTATCACTGTGGAAACAAAAACGTTTACTTGAAGTTCAAAATGGAATGGGTGGAATTCATTCCAAAGACATCTTAATAATGCTTATCCCATAAAATTCACATTTGGAATAGAAAAGAAGTTAAGCACAGTCATTAAAGCACAATGTATGAAAATAAGTATTTAATAAGTGCTAGCTTGTCCAAATAGTGAAAATTTTGGGGAGGACAGCTGAGAGTGAAGAAAAATGTTTTATATCCGTGTAAATTTAATTAATGACCTGACACATCAAAAAAGAAAAAGTAAAAAGCTGGATCATATTAGGCCGTGCAAAAAGAACTTGAATTAACAACTTTTGTTGGAACAAAAAACACATAGTGGTGAAGGAAATGAGCTATATAGTGACTGAAGTTAACTGGAGAAGTTGGAGTCTCTTGGACTTCAATGGAACTCACCCTGTTCATAATGAGAACCCAGAATCATTTGTAGTTTCTGATGTAAAGATACTTGAAGTATAGAGATTGTGGAATGTAAAATCTGAATATTAGTAGGCTCTGAGGAGGGCACTTACAAATAAAGATCCCATAGGGTGCTAAAGTTTTACAATCTCTGTCCTAAAAATAGCCCCAGAAAATATGTGTTACTATCCCTCTGGTAATAAAAAAATGAAACAGTGTCTGTAATTTCAGAATGGGCAGGGGGGGAAGTACCAAAATGATGACCACCATTATCATAGTTGAATACAGAAGTTCGATTTTTCATTCTGATCCCAGTGAAAAGAGGAATAGCCAAAAATCCTATTCCATTCCCTACGCAATGGATGGCCATACTTCTAATTATCTTCATTCACAGGATATATCAATACAGGTTTACAAAAGCAGAAGTTTCAACAGAATAAATGGGTATAATAATAATGGTAATGCTGATTATATTAATAAATAAATAACATTAAATTGTATACTACCCATAAGTTTAAAACTTTATTTTCAATTTAGAAATACAAAAGGCATTATACTAAACAGTGAGAATCAATTAAGTTGGACCTCAAATGGCAGCAAGGGTAAGAAAGACGGTAAATATTTAGGTAATCTTTAGGTAAGTATACTTTCAATATTAGATTAAAGGATTAAAGTTCAAATAAAACCATCAGGAGAACATTGTCTATGTATAAACTATGAAAATAAAGGGGAGGAGAAAAAAGAGTGGTCTTATATTAAAAACAGGCATAAGAGACAATATCCATAAAAAAATAAATTAATTAAAAATTAAAAATTAAAAAAAAACAACAGGCTAACTAACAACTAACTCACTCTTTTCTCAAAGTGTTGAGATTTTGAATAGACCAATAATTTGGTTGAAACTATTTTTCCAACATAACTGAATGTTTTTGAGTAGCATTGGGAAGAAAAGCTTTTAAAATCCTAAAATATGTTAAATAGCTAACTTGATTGCTTAATTTAAAATGAAGATATGTTATTATCATTAAATACTGGCATTTCAATTCTATTTACTGTACAAATGAAGGAATGCTGATATACAAAGTAAACAAGGAAAGGCAAAACAAACAAACAAAAGCTTTGTACTAGAAACTTTTCAGTTTCACGTGGTAAAAACCCAACACAAACCTATTTAAGTAAAACAATAAAGACAGTGGGTACTGAGAGTGTTGCCTTTGGGTCAGGCCGAACTGGGTTTCCAGGGGTTCAAACATCCATGTGCTGCCTCTGTATTGGGCCAGTTTGTAAGCAAGCTGTCCCCATGTAGTAGCAAGTTCTAGCCTTTCCTCATTCTCATAGGTTATTATTTTTATGGAAAGAATCTCTCTTGTCCAACAGTTTCAGAAAACTCCCAGGGAAAGCTCTTGTTAGCTTGGCTTATATCACTAATCCATCCCCCGAAGAGTTACTGGAGCCAAAGATTGAAGGGCTGAATAAGGGGCTTCATGCCAGGCACATAGACTGAGAATGGTATGGGGCGGTCTAGATGCTAACTACACATAAATCAAGGGTCCCCTTTGGTATCTAGGGTTACAAGAGCTCTTATATATATGATTTAGATCTGTGTTTAGTCTTCACTCTAGTGATTAATGTCTCCTAACCTTCAGTTTCTTCTAGAGTGGATACGTAAATAGGTTGTCTCACAAGATAATGGAGTAGTCTATTTACCTTATGACAATTCCAAAACAACAATTTTTCTAGTTTTATTTCTATTTTACCAGGCACTCTTTGCCTTCTGTTATACCCTCCTTCTGTAGTGATCTCTAAATCTGGAATTGACTAGTGCTCTACCCTAGGTCTTGCTCCAACTACATCTCTTTAAATGACCTCATTCACTCTCATGGCCTTAAGCATCATCTATATATCCATTCTAAATACGTGTTCTCCAACTCTGACTTCTTCCTGTTAACATCAGACTCATATATTCAAATATCTATTTGTTTTTTCCACATGAATATTTTATAGACACATAACAGACATTTTGATATCAGACACTCAACCCCACTTCCTCCCTTGCACCTCCCATGTTAGTAGACAGTATTGTGACACATGCAAATATGTAAGACAAAAATCTAGATATTTTTCTTAGTGCAGTTTTTCCTCATTCTTCAAATCCACATTATTGGTAAGTCATGTAAATTCTACTTTCAAAACATACCCAATTCACCCTATATCCCTATTAACACCCAGTCTGAGAAACCATTGTCTCTCAGCTTCACTCTGAGCATCTTAATTGGCCTCCCTTCCCTACATATATCCTATTCTCAGCAGAACAGAGTATCCTGTTAAAATTTAACTTAGCTCATATCACACAAAACTCTCACATTTCACTTAGTTTCCCACTGACATGGAATAAAAACCCTCATCACTAGTATTACCTACAAGGCCCTACTTGATCTGGCCCTCAATATCTTTCTGATTTTGTCTATGACAATTCATATCCCAAACCCACACTAGCTTACCCTTGCTTTAATTTTGTTCTAGCCTCCCTTTTACTCTTCTCCTTCATCTTCTCAGGACTGATTCTTTCTAATTGGATATCAGTTTAAATGTCACCTGTGCAAAATGTTGTCTAGAAAAAAAAAACTCTCCTGTGTTTTTGTTTGTTTGTTTTTTTCCTCTACTATTCATGTAATACTTCTGTACTCCAAGTATGTGGGAGTTTTCCCTCACATCAAGTAACTCTACAGCTGTGAATAAACACCAAATGGGGGTCCTAAATTCAATTAACTTCTGACATTATATACGTGGAGTTAGCATCAGATCCCACAGGGCAGAGGCTCCATCCCATGAGACTACCATATCCCACCTCCACTTCAGATGCCAACCACAAGTCCAGGTTGTTACCTGTGCTTCTGTCTTACTGGCTAGAAAATCAGAGGTTCTCACAATTCCTTCCTCTAATTTGTTTACCGGTAATTTGCTAGAGCATCTCAGAGTACTCAGAAAAGTTTATTTACTAGAGTACCTGTTTATCTTTACAATAAATATGAAGGATACAAATGAACTGTCTGATGAAGAAATACATAGGGCAAGGCCTGAAAGGAACCCAAGCACAGGAGCTTCTGTCCCTGTGGAGTTTTGAGTGTACCAAGCTTGTTCACCAACCCGGAGTTCTCTGAAGTCCATCCTTTTTGAGTTTTTAATGGAGGTGTCAATACATACAGGCATGTTTGATTAAATCATTGGCCATTGGTGATTGTTGCTCACCACCCTACCCCCACCCCCTATCTTGGAGGTAAAAGGAGGTATGGGGTGTGGCTGAAATTTCCAACCCTCTAATCACTTGTCTGGTTACAGAGCAATCAGCCCCACCATTTCCAGGGGCTTTCCAAAAGTCTCCTTATTAACATAAATATGTGTGGTTAAAGGAGTTGTCATGAATAACAAAAGACACCCTTATTGCTCTTATCACTTAGGAAAGTCAAAGCGTTTTAGAAGCTATGTGCCAGGAAGGGGCAAAGACCAGATAGCCTAAGATTTATTTATCATAAATCACAGTGTCACAGTTGTTCTGCAATGATATTCAATCAAAAATGGTCCCAATCTCCCTCTATTATAGGAGTCTGCAAATTTTTTTCTATAAGATCCAGATAGCAGTATTGTAGGCTTTGCTGGACATATGTTCTCTGTTACAACTAATTGACTGATGTTACAACAGAAAAGAAGCCATAGAAAATTTGTAAATAATTGAGTGTGGCTGTGTGCCAATAAAACTTTATTTTCACAAAACAAGACAACATGGTTTGCCAATGTCGCTCAATTACATCAAACTGCTTTGGTTCTCTGCTTCACAGAATCTTATTTGCGCACTATTTTTCCTCATTCAAATTAAAGTCTGTAAGAACAGCAGTGACTGCTTATTTCACTCATTCCTTTTTTTCCTAACACCTAATGTCTAGTGCATAAGGGGAGCTTGGTCAATACTTATTTAATGAATGAATGAACAAACGAACAAACGAAAGAACAAATGAATTAATGAAACTAGTATGTAAATTCAGAACACTACAAAAAAACACCACCTCAGAGTGTTCGCCTAATTTTTCATTAATAAAAGAAAGATTAGGATAACTATTTCTACAAATAGATGGTTTTACTAGTTTAAAGTTTCCCTTTATTTTGTACCCTGTTTCCCAAAAACTAAGACAGTGTCTTATACCGTTTCCCCGAAAATAAGACAGTGTCTTACCCTGTTTCCCCGAAAATAAGACACTGTCTTATATTAATTTTTGCTCCCAAAGATGTGCTAGGTCTTATTTTCGGGGGGATGCCTTATACATATTTCAGCGAGAAGCAAAACTATAAGTAGGTCTTATTTTCGGGGGATGTCTCACTTTCGGGGAAACATGGTAGATATAATTACACCACAGGACAAAAAGACAAAGGGAAATTTAAATTATGTTTCCACATACATTTTACAAATTCTATTCATTTTTACTTTACAACGAGGCACTTCTCTTAGGTCACTGGCTCTCAACCGAAAGTGATTTTGCCCACCCAGGGAACCTTTGGCAATGTCTGGAGATATGTTTGATCATCACAACTTGGGGGAGGGGTACCATTGACATCTAGAGGACAGAAGCCAGGAATGTTGCTCACTATGCTACAATACACAGGACAACCTCCCACAACAAAGAATGATATGGGCCCAAATGCAAAAGTGCTGAAGTTAAGAAACCCTGCCTTGGGCTTACTTCCTGTGAAAATATGTCTTTGTTTTTAGAAAAATTCTAATAGAATTTCAGGATGCTACTACCTGCATCTGTAGACTAGTTTTGAAAACTTGTGAGAAAGCAGATTGTATTTCTTCAAAGACATAACTTTTGTATGAGATGCAAAGTAGTTCTGAAGGCTATATTTCACTTGGGAAGAAAAATAAAAATAAAACCTCACTGTCACATTTGTATTGCATGAACATTCAGCCAATCTGATAACCTCCTTAGAGGAGTCAGACTTCACAGTGCCTGCTTGTGGAGTCAGTCACACAAAGTGAAGTGCCTACATCTTCATGAGATTCATTGGCTAAATCACAACAAAGGGAGTAAATTTGAGCTGACATCCTATGGCAGCAACAAAACAGGAAAGGAAGGAAGGAGCATTCCAAGGGCAAAAACAATACAGCAAGTATCCTTTTACAGTTTTCATCTAAGCCTGTGACTTTGTTGTTACGTGCTGATACCAACCATTGTTAAGTTAAACTGGCCCTATGCCACATCTCAACAAGTCAGGCTCAGACAAACAATACGTACAGTTTCTTGATAATTAATGATAGAAATAATTTTTCTCTTACTTTTAATATTTTTTTATATTTCCATAGGATATAGCAAGAATCAGTTGGTCTAAATGCAGACCTGTTATTTATTGAGGAATATAAAGAGAACTTTCATAACGATTTACTCATACTTACCTTACATAGCAGGAGAGCAGGGGAGCAGGCACGCGTGCGTGCGTGCGTGCGTGCGTGTGCTGGAGTGGTGGAGAAAGTGTATCTAGAAGACAACCAAAGGCAATGTTTGCACAATTGATACTGTTTATATCATTAAATAAGTAACAGGGATTATACATAAACAATGTGGGTACTTACGATTTTTATAGTGTTTCATTATTCAGATTTGACTCCAAACTCTGTGATTATTCCTTTCCTGCCACCTTCTCAGGGATGTCTTCCCTCTGTTTTCTCATGTGGATATATTTCTTGAAGTTCTATCTTTGGTCTCCCTCATCTCATTCTGTATTTTATTTTAGAATTTCACCTACTCTAATGGATTGAACTATCATTTCCCTACCAGTGACTTTCAAGTCTTTACCTCCATCATTCACCTACCTCAGGAACATCTATTCAATTTTAATAGCTACAGATATATCTATCTGAAAAACCTCTGGGGGCCTTAAATTGCTGTGTCCAAAACCTGGCTCATAGTTTCCTCCTCTTATGTGATCTCCATCTCATCCATCTCGTTGGATAATACAAACATACAAAAGTCACCTGACCCTTCCTTCTCCCTAACGCACAATTTCCAATCCACAATAAAGTTCTACTCTTTTTACCTCTGAAATACTTCTTAAATGTGTTCATTTCTCCCCTATCAAGCTACCACCACACTAGTCTGCATCACCACCTTGTACTCTGATTTTGGCACTTTTGTGCTTAAACATTTTTAATGTCATCCTACTGCTCTTAGACTAAAAGACCCTTCAAAATAACTAACAAGGATCCCTACAGTTCAGCTCTTTCTTGCCCCTCTTGTCCAAGATCATGCCTCTCCTCTCCCTGTCTCTTCTTCAGTGACATAGCCATCTTTTCATTCCTCACACATCATCATCCTTCTCTCCACAAGGTGCCAAAGTGCTGTTGCAGTGGTGGTTGATTTTAAAACACACACACACACACACACACACACACACACACACACACACAGCTTTAGAAGGCTCTTTGCTACCCTTTCCTTATATTTCATTCCCACCACCTGTCCTTCAGAATTCAGACTGAGTCATTTTGTTGGGAGAAGTACACCTCTAGAAGCTCCAAAAGAACTCCTTTAATTTTAGCCTCAAGTGTAAATTGGTATCGCTCCTTCCCAGTGCTTGTCACATTCAAGTTTATATATGTTTATATTATCAAGGAGCTCGCCTGTCTTCCTCCGTAGACACTAATCTACCTGTTCGTTCTCAGCACATTGTCCCTGGCACTTCGCTTGATTTCTGGCACATAATAAATAGGATATCAATAAATATTTGTTAAAAATATGAATAAAAATTAAAGTCATATCTACTCATCTATTCACCCCCACATGCTTACATGTCTTTTTTTTTTTTTGACAGAGAAGAGAGACAGACAGAGAGAGACAGAGAGAAGGGAGAGGGTGCTAACACTTCTAAACTCTCTAATTTTGCTGATGTTAGCATTATCTACTATACCCCAGGCCCAAATTTTCAGATTTCCTTGGCTTCTCTTTCTTTCTTGCTACCTGCATATAATTGTTTGCCAGGTATCACTGATTCTACCTCCAGAGCACACTTCCCATAAACCTTCTTAATGCCATTATTGCTCTGTCCTGGGTTGACTCTGCCTTATCCTGTGTCTGGACTATTGCAAAATCACCCAATTGAATTCTGCACCTAATCTCTTCTTGCCTCAGTCTTTCCTCTAGTCTTTCAAAAACTCTTTGTGTTGCTCCTATGATAAAAACGATTTTAGAATTCCCAACTGTTACTCAACATAGTATCCAGCATGTAAGTAACTTTAAACATTCCCTTTTCACATCTTATGTTCTGACCAAATTGAAATATTTTGACTATTCAGTGCATGCCCAGCATTTACCACTTCCAAAATTTTATCTGTAAAACTTTCACCCATATAGCTCTTTGTTCTTCAAGCACAGATTCTACTTTCTCTTTCTATATTGCCTTCTTACATTCACAGAGTATTTAAATTTTTATTATTGTATAGACTACAGTGATTAACATCAGGGCTTTGGACCTATATGACCTTCAATAAGTATATTTAATGAATTGCTTCATTCCTTTCTCTCTCTCTCTTTTTCTATGTAGTTTCAGTCTATAAAAAGTAAATATTTTCTTACATATTTTATATTTTTCTTTCAGAGTTTTTCCATATCGTTTTTGGAAAAGGCAGCCAAAAAATAAATTTTATAAAATATTCTTTTTTTGCTATTTAAGAGTATGCATTAAAACACCTGACAAAATAAGAGCAGGATTTTAAAATCATGATCCAGGAGTAACAAACACAAATATTTGTTGAAGATTGTGCTTTTCTGCAACTCATGAACGGATTAAAAACCAGAGAAAGATAAGTTTATCTAAATTAATACTACACATTGTAAGTACAAAAATAGTAGCCATGAAAATTTAAGCTGGCTTTTACTGCAATAGTTACCTTTCATCTCTACTTTCTTGAGAAGTTTAAATATGGATATTCTTTTTTTAAAAAAAGGTTTATTTTTATTGTTTTTGACAGAGAGAGTGAGAGAGAGATACAGAGACAGAGAGAAGGGGGAGGGCCCAGAACAGTCTCTATAGTTGCACATCATTGGTTTTTCCACATAGTTTCACTCCACAGGTGGGTGCGAGGCTGCACTGGGCAGGAACTGGGCCGGGGTCTCGCCCAGGTGAGAACTGAACTGGGGGCACTCCCCAGTTCAGCACATGGGTCCACACGGGCCGGGGCGGGATTCGATCCTCGGTCCCCAGGACTGCAAAGTGAGCACTTAAGCCACTGAGCCATCCTGGCTTCCCAATATGATTATTCTTGACACTTTAAGCCAAAACAACTTACCATAGTATCGACCGTATTTATTCCCATGGTAGTCAACTTGAAAACTATGTTTTTAACTGCTAAGAGCATGGATATTATTTTCTTTTTTGCAAAAACACTAAAGATTTTTTCATAGTAAATTTAATAATTGTACATATATTCTACCAAGTGCTTTGCACATAGTTTCTAGTAAGACTCGTCTGCATTCTAAAGCAGATTTTGTATAACATTTTATTAATTTTATTTGAGAGAATGAGGGGGAGAGAGAGAGAGTGAGAGAGGTGGGGAGGGCCCAGAGCAGTTGCCATAGTTGTACATCATTAGCTGTGACATGGTTTCACTTCACAGGTGGATGTGGACCCACGTTGGTGGGAACCAAACCCGGGCCTCCCACATGGGAAGTCAGATCCTTCATGGCCATCCCGGAGGTTACCACTTGTGCCGCAACTCAGCATATGGGGTTGCATGGAACAGGGCTGGGACTCGAACCCCAGATGTCATGATTGCAAGGCAAGAGTTCAGCCACTGAGCTATCCCAGCATTCCTATCTTCCATTTTAAATATGACTTCTATATAAACAGTGTAAGTATTAAGATATTTTGTGAAGGGAGCCATCATCAAGATGGTGGCTTGCGAGGAGCTCTTGGGAAACTTCTCTCAGAAAGAACAACAAATTGAACAATTAATATCGACCAGACAATCTGTAAGCAATACACAGCCCCAGCTGAGAGACCCACTCATCGCAAGAAAATTCCTAAAGCTGGAGAAATGGAGGCCAGTGAGAGAGAAAGAAAGGGAGCCGTGTGGAGACCCTCCGCATAGCGCAACCCGGAGACCCACCCAGTGACCGACCCAGAGGCTGACCCGAGTCCAGCAGAGGAGAGACTGACAGAGGTGGCAGCATGGGGGCGCGGGTCCAGGAGCAGAACGACTCTGGGCGGGATGGAGGCCTGGAGCTGACAGGCGGAGGCGACGACGCCAGAGCACAGAGTTGTTGGCAGAAGCAGGAACAGCTGGCTGTGGCGTGAAGTCGCTGGCAGGAGCGCAGAAAGAGTAGCCATAGCGTGGCATGGGCAGCCTTGGCGCAATGCAGGAGGCCAAAGCTAGGCACTAGTGGCAGCCAGAGATAGGTGCAGGTGACCGAAGCGTGGGTCTGGCTGCCAGAGCTCGAGTTGGGCGACTAGAGCACAGAGCCTGCAGGGCTTAAGGCCAGTGACGAGCAGGAAGTGGGCATTCCAGTGGCTGGAGTGCTGGCAGCAGGAGTGTGGCAGCTGAGGCGCAAGGTGCCCCCCACCCAACCAACGGGAGCACCGTGTGGCCTTGGACACATAACCAGGCTGCTTGCCCTTGCTCTTTCCCAAAGCTCACCCCACCAGCTCTGCCCAGAGCCTGCATTCAGTCAGCAGCTGCCAAGGAGACACAATTACCCTGTGACCCAAACAGACCTGCGCCTTTTCTAACAAACCCCGCCCCTTCCCTTACCTCTGAACATGGCAGAGGGAGCCAGGAAAACCGTAAAACAGGTGTGGTAGCTTTAGACTGCAAGGGGATCTCAGAAGCATAGAATACTGTTACCCACTGTGTCTTCCCAAAGAGGAGGTTTACAAAAACCAAGGTGACTAAGTCAAAGAGAAGCCACCTTCTGGGAAGTCTCCCACTGTGAAAAAAAAGTAGATAAAGTACTCCAAACAAATGGCATCTGGAGAAAAGCAGGTATAGCCATACTTATATCTGTTGACTTAGATTTCAGGATCAAAAACATGAGACAAAGATGGACATTTTATAATGATAAAGGTGACAACACAAGAAGAAGACATGACATAATATATATACCCCCAACCAAGAAGCACCAAAATTTATGAAACAACTACAAACAGATCTAAAATGAGAAACTGACAAAAAATCACAATTATAGTAGAAGACCTATATACCCCTTAACAGCTTTGAACAGTTCATCGAAACATAAACAAGGAAATAGCAGCTTTAAATGATACATTATAGCAGTTGGCATAGTTGACATTTATAGGATACTTCATCCTACAACACATGACTATATATTCTTCTCTGCTGCACATGGAGTGTTTTCAAGGATAGACCACATGCTGGGACACAAAGCTAGTCTCAGAAAAGTTAAGAAGATTTAAATCATACCAAGTGTATTCTCTGACCACAAAGTTTTGAAATTGGAGATCAAATACAAAAAAAAAAAAAAAAAGCAGGAAAAATCACATATACTGGAGGTTAAACAACATGCTATAACAAAATGACTGGATGAAAGAATAAAAGAAGAGATTAGAAAATACATAGAGGGGAAGCTGGGATGGCTCAGTGGGTTAAGCACTCACTTTGTAGAGCCGAGGATCGGGGATCAAATCCCGGCCCCGGCCCGTGCGGAACCATATGCTGAACTGGGAGCTCCCCCAGTTCAGTTCTCTCTCTGTCTCTGTATCTCTCTCTAAATAAATAAATAAAAAAATATATACTAAAAAAGAAAATACATAGAAATGAATAGCAATGAAAATACAACATAACAAAATTAATTGGGATGCAGTGAAAGCAGTAATAAGAGAGAAATTTATATCACAATAGGCCTATCTCAAGAAAGGAAAAATATTACAACCTAATACCGCATGTTAAAGAACTAGAAAATGAACAAAAGACACCCAAAGTCAGCAGAAGAAAGAAAATAATAAAAATTAGAACAGAAGTAAATGAAATAGAGAATAAAAAAACAATTGAAAAAATTAATGCAACAAAGAGCTGAGTCTTGGAAAAAATTAATAAAATGGACAAGCCCCTGGTTAGACTGACCAAGGGAAAATGAGAAAAGACACAAATAATCCAACTTAGAAATTAGAGAAGGAAAATTACAACTGATACCACAGAATACAAAGAAATACAAAGGCTTATACAAGAATACTATGAAACCCTATGTGCCACCAAATTTTGCAACCTAGAAGAAATGAACAAGTTTTTAGAAATATATAGTCTAGAGTGAATCAAGAAGAACTGGATAATTTAAACAGCCCAATCAACAGCAAGGAAATTGAAACAATCATGCAAAACCTCCCCAAAAGCAAGAATCCAAAACCAGATGGTCTCACTAACCAGTTTTACCAGAAATTCAAAGAAAAACTAATACCTATCCTCCTTAAACTTTTTCAAAAAATTGAAGAAGAAGCAATACTTTCTAACTCATTCCATGAGCCCAATATTACCCTAATACCAAAGCCTGGTAAGGACATCACACACACACACACACACACACACACACACACACACACACACACACACACACACACAAAGAGAGTTATAATAGACTGATATCTCTGATGAACACTGTTGCAAATATCCTGAACAAAATTCGAGCAAATAGAATACAACAATGCATTAAAAAGATTACGGTATACATCAAAATCAAGTGGGATTTATTCCAGGGGCACAAGGATGATTCAACATATGCAAATCAACCAATGTGATACATCATATGAACAAAATAAAACATAAAAATTGTATGATTATATCAATTGATGCAGAAAAAGCATTTGACAAGTTACAACAGCCATTTATGATCAAAACACTTAATAAAATGGTTATAGAAGAAAAAATACCTCAACATAATAAAGGCCATATATGACAAACCCTCAGCAAATGTCATACTGAATGGGAAAAAACTGAAACCTTGTCTTCTAAAATCAGGAATGAGACAGGGATGTCTCCTGTCACCACTGCTATTCAACATAGTGCTGGAAGTTCTAGCCAGAGCCGTTAGGCAAGAAAAATAAATAAAAGGAATCCAAATAGGAAACGAAGAAGTTAAACTTGTCACTTTTTGCAGATGACATAATCCTTTATATAGAAACCCTAAAGACTCCACCAGAAAACTGTTAGAAAAAATAAATGAACACAGTAAATTTTCAGCATACAAAATCAATGTACAAAAATCCACAGCATTTTATATACAAACAACAAAACTTCAGAAAAAGAAATGAGAAAAAATGATACTATTTGTGATCAAAACAAAACAACAACAACAAAAATACTTAGGAATAAACTTAACAAAGTACATAAAGGAATTATACATTGAAAACTATTATATACTATTAAAATAAATTGAAAAAGATACAAAGAAATAAAAAGATATTCCATGTTCATGGATTGAAAGAATCAATATAGTTATAATGACCATATTACCTAAAACAATACACAGATTTAATGCAATTCCCATCTAAACACCAGAGATATTCTTTCAAAAAATAAATTTTAAAAAATCATCAGATTCATATGGAACTACAAAAGACCCCAAATTGTGAAAACAATCCTACAAAATAAATAAATAAATAAATAAATAAATAAATAAGGCTGGAGGCATCATGTTCCCCAACTTAAGTCTATACTACAAAGTATCAATAATCAAAACAGTTTGGTATTAGCAGCAAAACACATACAGACCAATGGAACAGAATCAAATACCCAGAAATAAACCCACAAATATATGGACAGATACTTTTTGACAAAGGAGCAAAAAGTATACAATGGAGAAAAGAAAACTTCTTCAGTAAACGGTGCTGGGAAAATTGGAAAACCACATGCAAAAGAATGAATCCGGTTTGTAAACTGTCAACATACACCAAAATTAACTCAAATTGGATTAAAGACCTCCACATGAGACCAGAAATAATAAACTGCATGGAAGAAAACATCGATGCTAAACTTGCAGACCTTGGGTTCAGAGAGGACTTCATGAACTTGACCTCAAAGGCAAAAGAAGTAAAAGCAAAAATAAATGAGTGGGACTATATCAAACTAAAGAGCTTCTACATAGCAAAGGAAACCATCAACAAAGTAAAAAGAAAACCAACCCAATGTGAGAAAATATTTGCAAGCAATGCTTCTAATGAGGGAATAATATGTAAAACATATAAAGAACTCATACAACTCAAAACAAAAAAACAATCAATCCAATTAAAAAATGGGCAGAAGACCTGAAAAGTTATTTCTCCCATGAAGACATACAAACAGTCAACAGATATATAAAAAAATGCTCAATATCACTAGCAATTAAAGAAATGCAAATGAAAACTACAATGAGATACCACCTCACATCTGTTAGAATGGCTATATCAACAAGACAGGGAATAACAAGAGCTAGAGAGGCTGTGGAGAAAAAGGAACCCTCATACACTGTTGGTGGGAATGCAAATTATAACTACAATGAGTTACCACCTCACACCTGTTAGAATGGCTGTATCAGCAAGACAGGGAATAACAAGTGCTAGAGAGGCTGTGGAGAAAAAGGAACGCTCATACACTGCTGGTGGGAATATAAATTGGTACAACCACTATGGAAGGCAATATGGAGATTCCTCAAAAAATTAGGAATAGAATTGCCACATGACCCACCAATTCCTCTTCTGGGTATATACCCCCAAACTTGAAAACCTTAATTCACAAAGATATATGCACCCCAATATTCATTGCAGCACTGTTCACGGTGGCCAATTCATGGAAACAATCAAAGTGTCCTTTGATAGATGACTGGATAAAGCAGTTGTGTTACATCTACACAATGGACTATTACTCAGTGATAAGATGAGATACAGCCATTTGGTCCAGCCAATATGGATGGACCTTGAAGCCATCATATATAGTGAAATAAGTCAGACTGAAAAAAATCAAGAAACATATGATTTCACTTATAAGTGGAATATAAAACTGAAGGTAACAAAGAACAAAAACTCACAGACGCAGTCAATAGTTTAGTGGTTACCTGAGGGTAAAGGGGGAGGTGGGTGGGAAAGTAGGTGGGGTTGGGGAGTAGGGAAGGAGCATCAAATACATGGTGATGGACAGAGAACTGACTATGGGTGGTGAGCACATAATGCACGGACAATGTAATGTAGAATTGTACACTTAGAACCTACGTAATTTTTGCCAACCAACGTCACCCCCAGTAAATTTAGCAAATAATAAAAAAAGATATTTTACTAAGCATTTAGTGACTTTTTTTTCACCTTTAATGTCTTTTATTTTTAAATACTTTTTAACTTACAATGGGGATATGTTCTGATAACCCCATTATAGGTTGAAAATATTGTTAAGTTAAAAATGCATATATCTATGCTACTGAAAATCATAGCTCAGCCTTGCTGGTTTCTTCTGAATGCATATTACTTTTGCACCATCATATAGTCCAAATAAATTCAACTATTCTAAGTCAAGGACTATCTATAGCTTATCCATCCAAGCCATAGGCGTACGAACACACACCATAGTATGACTAATAAAGTGCATACAGTACAAAAGATTTATAGATTAAAATGACAATATTAAAGTATATAGTATCTAGTTTTGATATCATATTTAAAAAAATCTTCATACATGAAAATCATGGTGGTAAAACCACAAACCAATCAATACAGAAAAATATTTTTCTAAGGCTTTTCTACACATAATTTAAAGCTATCAAAGAATTTTCTGCATAGTAAACTTAATGTGCATGTGTGGAAGTGATTAAAAATAAAATAATTCCATCTTGTAGCATTTCAAAATTTAAGTCTGTAGTCATAAAACCTAGAGTGAATGTCATCTTTCAAAATTGAGATGTGGTATGGAAATAATCCATTATCTGTTAAGATGACTTAGCATATGGGAAGATGAAAGTTTTGTTAAAAGTGAAATTACAGCAAAGAAATCTTACTCTGATGAGTTTATTTTAACATTAATTAATTTATTAATTTCTTTTCACTTAGATAAAGGTAAGTTAGAAAATAAAAGCATTATCTTATACATTGATGATCAGTAAAATATTGAGAAAAAAAACCCTTATTTTAGTAACAGCTGAATTAAATTAAAGGAATGTTTCATGCCTTAATAACAACAGTGACAAATTATAACTATTATTGTTACTTATATATTTGTCAACATTTTGTTATTTTTGTATTTTGGTTTATAAAATTTATGGAAGTTCTTATGTGGCATACAACTTTGCCTTGATTATGATAGGTAATTAACACATTAGCGTGCATTTAAAAAATATTTAATGGGCACCAGGTACTTGTATTTTCTTGTATAATTGTTTAATTCATACAACACCCCTATTAGGAGGTAGATGCTGAAGTTTAGAAAATTGAGTAGTTTGTGCAAATCACACATGTAGGTAATGGAACTTAGATTCAACCCCAGGCCTTTGTGGTTCCAGAAGCCATTCTTTGAACTCTCTCACAATACTGCCTCACCTAACCTGGGCTTTCCTGACCTAATGACAACATTCGATATGAACAGCATTGACAGGAAGTGGAAAACACTATCTCTATATTAGAAATAAACATTAACTAAGGTTTGTCTGAATTTAAAGCACACGCTGTTTTCACTATACCGGTCCAACTGGACTTTCAACAAAAATTAAAATGATCACTCTTGGCTGGTCAAACCACACATGGGTTTTGAACATTTGCAAAGTGGTTAATGCTACTGGGCAACTGTGTTTTAAGTTTTACTTAGTTTAATTTAATTTATTTTATTCTTTGGCTCCTTTCACCCGTTTCTCTCATCTTCTGCCTCTGTCAACCACCAATCTTGTCTCTGTATCTATGATATAAGATTAAAAAAAATCTCACATATAAGAGAGATCATATGGTATTTGTCTTTGTCTGACTTAATTTCACTCAGCATAATTCCCTCGTGGTCTATCCGTGTTGTTGCAAATGTCAAGATTTCATTATTTTTTAATGGATGAATTGTGTGTGTGTCCGTGTGTATCTCACAATTTCTGTATCCATTTCTCTACCAATGGACATTTAGATGTTTCCATATTTTGGCTATTTTAAGTAAAGCCTCAATGAACATGAAGATGTGTATATCTTTTCAAGTTAGTGGTTTTTTGTTTGCTTGTTTGGATGCACACTCAGAAGTGAAACTGCTGGGTCGAATGGTAGACCTAATTTTAGCTTTTTGAGAAAACTCCATACTGTGTTCTGTAGTGAATGTACCAATTTATATTCACACCAGGAATGCACAAAATTTTCTTTTCTCCACATCCTCTCCAACATTTATTTTTTGTCTTTTTGATAACAGCTGTTCTAACAGGTGGGAGGGCATATCTCATTGTAGTTTTGATTTGCATTGTCTTAATAATTAATGATATTGAACATCGTTTCATTGATTTTAACCTATTCATTAATTTAAAAAATTAATTTTTTAAATTAATGAAACCTCAAATTTAAATGCCATATGTGACTGAAGACCACCATACTGCACAGTGCAACTGTGAATGACCTCTACTGTCTTGGCCTTCTAAGCAATATATAGAGAGAACATTAGGAAAACATTTTAAATAAGCTTGATAATTAAATGAACTCAATTTTAAATAAATCCAGTTAATGCTCATTAGATAGTCTTTTAACTCAATATAAACTAGAATTAAAATATTTTTCTTTTCTCAATTCTTGATCTTTGGTGACTATATTCCCTAGTTGTTTTATTTTTACTTACTTTAACTTCCTTTCTAATTGCTTAAAGGTAAAAATAAATAAATAAATAAATAAATAAATAAATAAATAAATAAATAAATAAATAAATAAATAAATTACACATTTTAAGTTATGTAGGGGAAAAATTTTTTATCATTAACCCTTCTTAGTCTCTCCCTTTGTTTTTCTACAGCTATAAAATATGAACTCAGTTTCTAGTCTTTCTGCAGTAAATCTGTTTTGCATATTTAGTGATCAGGTTGTGACATTCACAGATCAGTAAATCCCAATTCAGAGAAATATGAGTCAGAGAGGAGATAGTTAACACAAAAGGGAGCTGGGTTTAATGTCACAGTTCCTGATCTGGATAAACAATCTAAAGCAAAACGTTCTTGTTTTTGCACTCTCAATGACATGTAAAAACAACCCAAAGGTTTACAAAATTAAATGACTCCCCCAGGGTAAGGTCTGTGACAAAAGTGATAAGCAGACAAGCTATCCCAGGCCCAGCGTAAGCTACCTTCCTAAAATGGAGTGGTCTGAAGCAGTCCCTGTTCCCTTACTGCTCTTGCAAACATTATAGGACTGGAGGGCAAATCAAGATGTTACTTACAGTTTAGAACTAGTCTTGGGATTTGGAAGGGTAATATCAGGACTTCTGAGAATCAGAAAATAAAACAATTTCTCTTTAGCTTGTAGAATTACTACAGATCCTTCTTATGCTACTTCTCCTTTTGTCCTATTTGCCTCCAGAATCCAGAGACTACCTCCAAAGTCACCTCATTAGAAGAAAGCATTGATCTATATAAATGCATATTCATAACTGCTGAACAGTTTCTAATATGGATATTTCCATGATTTTTCTTAGAGTCTAAGTACCTTAACATAAACTTTGACTAAATCTGAAATCATTGGTGATCACAATGTCTGGCTTGTCTTCATAATTCAAAAACCAATCAGCCTTCTCACTACCATAATAATTTCCTTTAGGTCATTAAAACAAACAAACAAACAAACAAACAAACAAACAAGTAAGCACAAATAAACAAGGACAAAAAGAACTGACTCTGGTTTAAGATTAAGCAAAATTTTCATAATATAGTTCATATAGCAACAGGATAGAGATAACTTGATATCCTTTCTCATCACACACCTCTCCTGACCTCGTGTGAATTTTATTAAATTAGTTTAATTACATGTAAACCTCATTGGTTTTCTGCTTGTGTTTAAATTCTGACTCTGATTTTTGTAGGCTATAGGCATGGTCAAGTTGTTTAGTCTTCCCAGCCTAGTTTTTTGTTGCCCCCCCCTCTTAATCTAGAAAATGAATATAATAATGGTACTTACTCATGGACCTGCTGTGAGGATTAAATGAGACAACTGAAGTACTTAACACAGGGTTGGACATATTGAAAACACTTAAACAATGGTATTATGACCTTTCTATTGTTGTTCATGTAAATACATGTAGAAAAATTAGTGATAACTACTCAAAAGTACATATTTTAGTCTACTTACAGTTTTATGTAGAGCAATGCACGGTAATGAATATTCAGTAGACACCATGGAGAATCAATGAGAATTGAAATGTTCTCATAGTTCTAGGATTAACTACTTACCTGAGCTAGTAAAGAATATTTAAGAATTAGTTGTAAAGAAATATCTTTGAGAGCTTCTATAAAAAATTAAACCTGAAGACAGGCTGCTAATTGTTGAAAACACATTTTTCTACTATTTAAGAATAATTAAACATGACTAAAAAATAATTACAATGTTTTTTTTAAAGATTTTTATTTTATAGTGTGACTGGGAGAAACGGAGACAGAAAAAAGGGGGAGGGCCCAGAGCAGTCTCCATAGTTGTACGTCATCAGTTTTCAACATTGTTTTGTTGCACACAGGTGAGTAGAGGCTGTGCAGGGTCGAAACTGGGCAGGGGTTTTCTTGCACAAGAGGCATGCCCCCTTGAGCCAGGGGTCAAACCAGTGTGAGAATCAAACTGGCAGCCTCCCCCATGGAAAGCACACCCCAAACAACATGAGTCCACACAGGCTGAGGACCGGATTTGATCCTCCATCCCTATGCCTGCAAAGCAAGCGTTTAACCCACCGAGCCTTCCCAGTTTCCCCACAATTTTTTTTTTTTATGCTTTGCTTAGAGCTAGTTACTATCATTTTGTATATTTTCAAGAAAGAAATAAATCTCAGTGTATAAATCAGAAATGAAGCATTATGTCCATTATTTCTTCCATATATTTTTAAAAATGTTAACTTCTGTGATGTTTCCTTATAAAAATAACAGTTAATTTTGGGGGACTTGAAATTTAATTATTGAAGCCAAAGATGTATTGCAGAAGCTATTATAGTTAATTTTTTTTTCTGCAAATGAATGATCATAACAGAAATTCATAATTTAAAACTAATTAAAAGTGGGGATGTTCTAGTAGTTGATATTCTCATAATTTTGATGGTGACCAAAATTCTGTTAATACTCATAAAAGTCAGATTATCTTTCAGTTGACATTTGCCTGAAATGATACCACCTGTGATTTTAGTTATGATATTATGACCAGAGCCAATAGTTATTTCTTTTTTCATAAATAATTAAAATTTTATTTTAAAGCTTCTATAACTCAATTCCTATAAGTAAAATGGGCATAATGTAAATGTTGTGGTCCTACCAAAATTCTCAGTGACCTTACTATTTTTAATAAAAGTAGAAAAGCATTTATTTCTATATATTTTAAGATGTATTTAGATCCTCAAAGGCAAGGATATATCTTATCTACCTACCTACGTACCTATGTACCTATGTACTTACCTACCTACGTACCTGCTAACCTACCTTTCTACCTACCTACTTACCTATCTATTCATATAAAAATGCTCATAGATACAGTATTTGATCTTCCTTCTGACCTCTGCTCAGAGTATGAGTATGGAGCTTCTTTAGTTTATTAGCTCAACTAAATCTTATTTATATACTTTATTTTTTTTCAAAATAAATGTCATATATGAGCTCTGGTCTCATATATGACATTAGCAGTAGGTCTGTCTGTGTTATGCATTCATATCTCTGTGTGCATTATTATGTATATGTAGATGGAAAAGGATAGATTAAGACTTTGCTTCAATATATTTGGGTGCTGAACCTTCTTAAAGACACTTGTGGAGAAGTGAAAAATGCAGATCTCTGTTTACAGGTATTTTAAAGCACTACATTTAATTTTGTAATAATAATTAGTGCTCATCTCATCATGGGGTATAATGGTATGTTTCACTTTGGCATTAACAATTCTTTTAATATGAATTTCACTGCCCTATTGTGTTGAAAAGAATCAATGGCTCAGTTATGTTTACTCATGGAATGAGATTCGCAATCCATGTAGTTGCTATGGTAACTACATTCTTTTCTCATTAAATTGATCTTTGCAAGAAAAAAAACCCAAATAGAAACTTTTAAACAATGAAGGCAATATATGTTTATTAAATAAAAGTTTGGAAAATACTGTTACCCATAATTCTTTCACCAAATCTACTCTATTAATATTTTGAGATGTTTCCCACTACTTCACCTTACACATTATTTTCTGCTGAAGTATTTGAATCATTAACACGTTTTTGCATCAATATTTTCCAATTTACATTATATTATATTTTTCCCATCAAAGTTATACTTCAAAAAGAAACACACACACATTTATATTCTATAAACGCCATTTGGTGATCATGCATGTCAATGCCTTTAAAAGCAACCTGTGATAAGATGCATTTCTATTTTTTCTCCACTTCTTCTTTATAATACATTTTTTCTTTAAAAATTACCCTATTCTCTAGTTCAGAATCAATCCCACTCCATTACCCCTTATATTACCATATATGGGCAGGCTTACACAAAGTTTACTCATGACTATGTGTCAGATTACCTTCTAACATAAACAGAATTTGGAGGAAATTATGTGTAGTGGTTATGCCACATCTTTTTTCCTCTCTGTTCACATATCCCTCTCTATGATTGTTCTTTCTTCTTTGTCTCCAACTTTCATTCATTTACTCATTTGGTGAAAATTTTTTTTTTCCTTTTTATTGTTAAATTATTGAGGGAGCCGAGATGGCTCAGCAGGTTAAGCTTTCACTTCACAGCCCTGGGAACCAAGGATCAAATCCCGGCCCTGGCCCATGTGCTGAACTGGGGTGTGCTTCCCAAGTGGGAGGCCCCAGTTAGGTTCTCACTCTCCCATTCAGCTCCTGACTCGAGGGGGTATACCGGCTCTCAGCCCAGTTTCCGCCCTGCGAGGCCCTGCTCACCTGTGTGGAACAAAACCATGTCGAAAACTGATGACATACAACTATGGAGACTGCTCTGGGCCCTCCCCCATTCTCTCTGTCTCTCCCTATCTCTGTCTCTCTCAAAAACAATCAAATGAATCTTTAAATAATTATTGGGGTGACATTGGCCAGTAAAAATTACATAAGTTTTAGGTGTACGATTCCACAGTACCCTGTCCATGTGTTACAATATGTGTTCACCACCCAGAGTCAGCTTTCTTTCATCATCATATATTTAGCTCCTCTTCTCTCCTCCGCCACCCCCCCGCCCTCACTCACCCTCAGCTAAGCACTAAACTCTTGATGACGTCCATGAGAAGTTGTTTGTTTCTTTCAGTTTTATATTCCACGTATGAGTGGAGTCATGTGGGTCTTAGTGTTTTCTGTCTGGCTTATTTCACGTAACATGATGATCTCAAGTTCCATCCATGCTGTTGCAAATGGCAGTATTTCATCTTTTCTTAAAGCTGAGTAATATTTGGTGAATATTGATGGAGCACTTTTATATGCCAGGCAATGTGCAATAATGGTGACTAGGACACAATTTTTCATAGTCACTTACAGCATATGGTGGTAAGTGCAGATTGACATAAACAGAAGGCACTATGGCAGATATAGTAAAGGCAATCAGTCCTGTCTTAGAGGATCAACAATGGCTGAGAACATGCATTCATCAGCTGGAATACTATTAGCCCAGGATATGACTAATCAACATCAAAGAAGATTTAGTTATGAAGAATTTCTCAAAATATAAATTTAGTAATTAGGTAGATTTGGGAATGAAACATTCCTCAACTGGGATATTGCAAAATACTAAGAGAAACATAACTGCGCTTCAGTCAAAGATTAAGACAGAGAAGGAGCTGGTCAAACTCATTTAACTACAGTTTCTGCATCAGAAAACTACTCCACGCACAAGCTGCCCAATGCATAATGCCTAATGAGCATAGCAAGTGCCCATAAGCACAGTCTCTTCATTTATATCAAGCTAAGGTTTAGCCTAGTGAGTGGAAGAGTGCACCAGATAATTCTAGGTGAAGTTCTGGACATTAGGAGAACTTCCTATACGTAGGAGAGATGTGGACAGGAAGTATGGAAACAGGATTCAGATTTGGGGAAGGGCACAGCCCTAGGCTTTGAACTCAGTAAACTTCACTGCCAGACGGAAAAGAACTGGAGTCCAAAAGAATGAACATACAATGAAATCGTAGGGGAGGAAGCCCTGACTGGATCCTGTCTAATAGCCTGAATCAACATGGAGTACATGGAAGGCTGTATTATTGGGAAAGGAACACATGACAGGAATTAGCTATGCTGAATCAATGATGTTTATGAACATTCTTTTCCCAAAAACAAAGTGTGCTTGCAGACACATTAAGTTCATTTTCCCCCCTTTGTAATCCTTCAAAATAGAAATTTGCACTATTGTTTTATTAATTTTAAGCAAAATGCTGTTAAATGATTAACTCTCTGAGTAAATAAGGAAACGTTCAGAGGGAAATACAGTCCCAAAGATTCTCAGTTCTATTAAATTAGAGAAATAGGCTGGGTTCTACTCCAAGCTGCTCTGTAGGAGTCAGAATCTTTGGAAAACAGCTTGTGCGGCTTCTGAGAAGGGGCCAAGGAAGAGCAGGATTCTACACGCTGCTATTTACACTGGTTGGTGAGCTCTGAGAGAAGGTGCTGAGTTTGTGAGTTCATGACATACAAGCTTAGGAACTCAGTAAACTTTTGAGATCAATACTTTAAGTTCCATTGTGGCAAACAATTTCTGCTGATGGTCATCAAAAAAGAATCTGAAAAGGACACACGAAATTCCCACAAACAATTTAACTCAGGAATTCACTTCCTCACTCAAGAATCCCAAACTGTTAAGCGCCAGACAGAAACCTGCAGATGGTATCTGACTCCTGTAAGCAGTCAGATGCCTGACCTTCTTCTGACTAAGAATTTTCCCTGACCTAGCAACCCTCTTAAAGTTCATTTTCTTATTAAGTTTATAAAAAAATTTTTTCCAATTAATATATATGCAATATAAAACATTTTGAAGGTTCAGATTAAGTGTACAGCCGGAGAAAATATCTGCAATTACTCTCACATTCAATTTAACATATCAAGGATCAAAATGTTTGGAAAGTCTGTATTCTTAAGATTAAAACTCTCCAAAGCAGATAACAGAGTATCTGAGACCCCTATGTTTTTTGGGAGGAAGGACTCTTGCTTTACTTATAAAATTTTTCAGAGATAACCGAAATGGAATTGAGAATGATCTGAACAGCAAGTGAACTTTCTACTCTTAAGCCTGCAAAGGCCAGTTTCTAACCAGCTTCTATAAGGTTTAGGAAAAGGCTTTTTCTAAAATTAAGGTTCATTCACACAAGAGAATGCCAGGCTTGCACTACAAAGAAAAAGTAATTCTTTATTCATTAAATAAAACAACATTCATGATATATTAATTGAAAATAAAATTAAACTGCATAATAGGTTATAATGTGTTTCTATTTGCATTAAAAAGGAGATAGACAGCTCTATAGATAGTTAATATATATGCTTGCATAACCAAAGGATTTTTCAGGTAAAATATAGAAAACAAATGAACAGACAAACAAAAATACCTTAAACTTAAAACATTAGTTCCTTATGGGTGGGATAGAAGAGAGTTGGCATAAAGTATAGGCATAAAGTTGGGGAGGCTGAAGAAGCTGGGTACAGGGTGGCTGGAGTGTGGATGGAAGACTTAATTTTTATTTAATTGCCTTTCTTTTGTTGGATATTTTTACTATATAATAGTATTTTTATTTTTTATTAAAAATGGTTAAATAAACTTAACTCCATATGCCTTATGAAATGGTATAGATAATAATCTAAAATTTACTCCTTTAGTCTATGGGTCTGACAATTTAGTTCACGAACTCACTCATTCTAGAAAAACAGCTACATATCTCATCATTGACTATCGCCACAGTCACTTTTGAAGTGCTCTCCTTGGGAAATTTTGCACTGATGCCAGCATCTAGTCTACCCTTCAAAGCAATTTTGAAATTCTTTTTATGGAATGCCCATCAGAGCCATCATCAAATTACCCTTGAGGTCCAGAATGTCATTAAAATATCTTCCTTTCAACATTTTCTTTATCTTCCGGTAAAGAAAAAAGTCAGTGGGGCCAGGTTAGGTGAGTGGGGAGAGTGTTCTAATACAGTTATTTGTTTATTGGCTAAAAACTCCTCACAGACAGTTCTGTGTGAGCTGGTGCGTTGTCATGATGCAAAAGCCATGAGTTGTTGGCAAAAATTTCAAGTTGTTTTCATTTCACTTTTTCACATACCTTTTCAGCACTTCCAAATAGTCAACTTGGTTGCCTGCTTGTCCAGTTGGTACAAATTCATAATGAGCAATATCTCTGATATCCAAAAATGTTGGCAATGTTGTTTTCTTGCTTTGGACTGACAGAACATTTTGGTCATGGAGAATTGGCTGACTTCCATTGTGCACTTTGATGCTTTCTTTCAGGGTCATATTGGTACACTCATGTTTCAACACCAGTGATAACATGTCCAAAAACATTGTCTTGCCTCTCCAAAAGGTCTTGGCAAACTTCAACTCTCCTTTGTTTTTGTACATTATTGAGCTCCTTGGGGACCATTTTTGTACACACCTTTCTCATGCTAAGATTTTCAGTTAAGATTTTTTCAACTATTTTTCTATCATTGTTTACTTGGTCCGCTATGCTTCTCACAGTCAGTTGACAATTTTGACGCACAATTCAATGAAGTTTTGCAATGTTTTCATCAGTTTTGCTTGTTACTGTCCATCCTGAACTCTCTTCATCAATAATTCTTTCTCTCCCCTCAGAAAAACATTTAATTCATTTATATACTGCCATTTTCTTCAGGACATTACCCCCATGAACTTGGACTAACATGTCCCTGATTATATTTCCTCTCTTGCCAAGTTTAACAAGAAAATAATGTTTGTTCATTGCTTTAGTTCAAGCTCTGACATTCTTGTGAAAACACACAAAAACATGCAATAATAATGAATGCAACTCAGCAAGATACCACCACATGTTGACAGGAACACAGCTGTAAGACACTGATATACCAAGGTTATGAAACCTTACTGAGTTGTTTGTACAGTGCTGCAACATAAGTGCATAGTGGGAAGTTCATGAACTTATTAGTCAGACTTTGTATAATTATTATGAGATATCCAAGTAATTATTTAACAATGAACCTAAAAGTTAGGACTATGTAATTTGCTCCTTTCCAATATAATACACATTTATAGAATGAATCTATAAGAGACAACAATATAGTCTTAAAGAAAAATATAGAATACCTTACTTTTGTTTTCAGGGCAAACATTTCTATAGCCTTAAAAGTTATTATTTAGGAATTAAAACCTTGCTAGAATTTTATACTGTATAGCTGTCCTCTATTTATTTTCATTTCTTAGACTGCTGGGCATTTAGATAAACTTCAGTTTATCCTTCACTTATGTTGCCAAAACAGAGGTTTCCTGGGAATATCATTCATTGCCTCGCCTGAAAGAAACTGTAAGACAGAATTTTATACCTTTTAAAGATATAATATTTACTGGATGTGATCAGATTCCCTATATCAATTGATGACCTTGGCTACATGAATCAGGAGAGACATAGAGCAAATTAATGTGCTTATTTTTAATCCCCTCAAGAAAAACATAGCATTTTAGGGCCTCAAGATTAGTTATATAGATAATTTGACTTTAATAATCTGAGTAATTCTCAGATAAGTTTTGATGATAGCCCATGAAAGTAGGCTATTCATAAGATCTTCAGAGATGGTCATTTTGTGGATTTATATATTTAAGAATACATTTCTCTAAATTTTATTTTATTGTTTTTGACAGAGACAGAGCAAGACAGAGAGAAGGAGGAGGGCCCAGAGCAGTCTCCGTAGTTGTATGTCATCAGTTTTCAACATGGTTTTGTTCCACACGGGTGTGTGGGTGCCTCAAAAGGCAGGAATTGGGCTAGGGGCCTCCCACATGGGAGGCACGCCCCCTTGAGCCAGTGGCCAAATTGGGTGTGTGTGTGTGTGAGAGAACCAAACTGGGAGCCTTCTGCATGGGAAGCACACCCCAGTTCAGCACATGGGTCTACACAGGCCAGGGCTGGGATTTGATCTGTGTTCCTCAGGGCTACAAAGCAAGAGTTTAAACCACTGAGCCATCCCGGCTTTCCCTAAAACCTCTTATTTGAGAGTCTACAGAAAGGAAATAGACCTTAACTGAGAAAATTTTATCTCATTGTGAAGTGTCAAGAAACAGTGTCACATTGGAAACATTACCTGAGTTTTTGACAAAATAAAAATATGTCCTGGAAATAGTCTACTTTTTGCTAAGAATTTTTAAATTTATTTTCTGATTTTAAACTTTTCAAGTTTTATTTTTGATTGCCTAAGCATACCAAATTTTATGAGTCTTTATTCTATGCCAAGTTGCCTCAACTTGGGTTAAAAAGTAAGTTACATCATAGTAAGATTGAAGAAAACCACATACATAAGGGATTTATAATCACACTCCATAGAATTAAAATCAAAAGAGCATTTCACACCAAGTACACTTTACATAGTAGTTCTACTTCTAAGGTAAATCTGTCAATATTTGAAAAATCAGATCAATTTCCATAGGATCTTTTACTAGCTTTGAAAATAATAACGAAAGTATAGGGATCTGATTGTCCCATAGAGGTCTCCTGCTAAAAATGTCCAAAGTTGAATTCAATATTTTTCCCAGTACTCTGTCCCATTGACTTCTGTTCCTGCTGTTTTAATGTCAAAAAAGGACTGTACTCTTCTTTACCCTTAATTACCTTACCTCCCTCGTCTCATCCTGTCAAACTGTCCTTTTTAATAGTTCTCATAAAGAAGATGTGGTACATTTACACAATAGAATACTACTCAGCGATAAGAAATGATGAAATACAGTCGTTTCTGGCAACATGGATGGACCTAGAGACCATCTTATTAAGCGAAATAAGTCAGACTGAAAGAA
>PVKE010016728.1:0-31661 GCA_004027555.1 Craseonycteris thonglongyai | reverse complement strand
TCTTCAGTGCATATTTATTTCTATTTTACTCTTGACAGATAGAGAGAGAGACAGAGACAGAGACAGCTAGAGAACCGAACTGTGGGAACTCCCCAGTTCAGCATGTGGGTCCTGCCTGGGCCGGAGCCGGGATTCGATCCTCGGTCCTCGTGGCCTCAAAGCGAGCGCTCAACCCGCTGAGCCGTCCCGGCTTTTCCCATGAACCAATTTCTTAAAACAAATCTATTACTACACCTACCGGTACTCAAATCCGACTGGTTCTATTTATCTGGAGAATCCCAAATTAATACACAACTTTAATGGCCAAACTAACATATAGAACGAAAACATTAAATATCCTAAACATATAAACAAATTATTTCAATTAAATAGGAAAAAATACCACCCACAAACATATACAGAAAAATTAAAAAAAAAAAAAAAGCAAATGTTAAAAAAAAACATACAGATAAAAACAATTTCAGGTGCTCTAGTTTCCAATTAGATACTGTTTAAAATAGAACAGAAAGAACAGAAAATATTAAAGATAGTAGTAAGATTCAGTATTGTTTTGTATGTGGAAATCAATACAGATGTTGCTCAGCTTACAATGCAGTTACAACCCAATCAACTCATTGTAAGATGAAAATATGATAAGTTGAATATGCATTTAATACACTGAACCTACCAAATACCATCATTTAGCCTAGCCTACCTAAAACACGCTCAAAACACAATATCCGAAAAATGTTAGCAACACAGAACACTGTAGAGAACTGGTTTTTCCACCCTTTTGATCACATGGCCACCTGGAAACTGTGGTTTGCTGCTACTGCCCAGCATCACGACAGAGTATTGAATTCGTATCATATACTAGTAGCCTGGGAAAATATCAAAATTCAAAATTTGAAATATTGTTTCTACTGAATGCATTTTGCTTCCGCACCATCTTAAATTGAAAAATTGTAAGTTGAACCATCATAAGTCAGGGACTACCTATATTCATAAACTACTACTTAGAATGCATAATGCTATGTCATACACTAGAAATTTAATTATATGTACCAAACATCTAGTAGAAGGCATTTGATCCAGCAATTCTAGATAAATTATCAAATACACAAAGATATATTCAAGCTCATTTACTGTCACAATGCTAATGATAGGGATTAACATAGGCAGGCTAATATCCAATGGCTGTGATTCTTTAAGCCATGTACAGTCTAAATGAATAATAAATATTTAAAATGCAGCATACATTTCATATAGATAATAGATAATATATTAATTTTTTATATTTAAATGATAAAAACTAATGAGGTATAGCATATTTGAACACATACATTTTATATCCACGTAGTCTATATATCCATGTACATGGTAAAACCTAGAAATATATAACAAAGTATTAGAAATGATTATCTCTTGGTGGTGAAATTTATGTTGGTTTGAATATTTTTCCTTTCATATATCTGTATTTTTTCTTTCTATTCATTATTACTTACTTAGCTTTGGGACAGAATAATTAGCAAAACTTAGGCAGTCAGGGAGGCCTCGGTGACTATGGTGCCCATATCCAATGCAAATGTAACCTTGGGCTTCTGACTCCCATCTTTAAGGAACGTACATGTAACTTTGGGCTTCTGGAGGAAGGCACCAGATTCTAAAAATAAGACAAAGGACACCAAGACCGATAGCGCCTGGACCCCCTTCTGCAAGAATGGTGACTTCTAGTTTGTTTCAAAACTCACTTAACATCCAGGCATGTCAACCGAAGATAAAAACAAAGCCTTAGGCACAATAAAGGTATTAAAACAGCAGCTTGTGGTCATACATGGGTATTCCACTTTCAGGTGTCCCCTCTCCATTAGAGAGATTTTCTTATTTCCAATAAACTTCTGCTTAAACTTTCTTGTGGGGTCCACATCCTTATTCTTCATGCATGAAACAAAGAACCTCGGATGGCCAGTCACACAAATTTCCTGTTTCATCTTGAAGTTTCAAAAATAGCTTAGCCTGCAAAAATTGAAAAACAAAAAAAACCCAAAAGTTATTCCACATAAGAAACATGGTGTTGTTATATAATTTTGGCTTTTAAATAAATAATAAATAAATAATGGAAAGGGACCACAGGACTAACATGCTTTGAGAAGTAAAAGAAGACTCCTGATACTCTCTGAGGACAAGATGTCCTGTGTAGTTAAAACTTTATTGTCCTCAGTGTGTAAATAAAAGGATGGCAATCAAAGTTTCATTTTTATTTCAAACCTGGTAGGTAAGTTGGTTTATTGCTTTCTAAGTGATCATTTAATTAAATGCGGAGATACAGACAGTTCAGAGATGTTTTGATATTGTCACAAACTGAAAATAAAGAGCTTGCAAGCATCATCCAAGAATTTAGTGAAAGGTGACATATATTTACATACCCCTTTTTTTCTCTGTCTCACTGTCAAAATTATCATCTATAAACTATGCTATAATTATTTAATACAATTGTAGAAAAGTCATATTAAGTTTGTGGAAGATCACATAAAACAAACAAACAAACAAACAAAACTTAATTCAATGACACAGATGCCAGCAAAAATGGTGATGCAAGGACCAAATTCAAACCTAATGATTTCTTTCATAAAGGCAAAAAGAAAACTGGCAGAAATAGAATCAAAACTTTCTTAGAACTCTGGAAATTAATCAAAGGTTTTTAATTATCTGGGGAATACTCATTTCAGAAAAAACAGCTGACTATCAGAAAGAACTCCAAGATTAGTGGTCATTTAACTTTCACTTTTTCCCAGGTTGCCCTCCTCACATCTACAGTATCCTTGAGAACAGTACACAGTTACAGTAAAAACAACCCGAAAGAAGCAGAAGGAAGTTGAAACACCTTCAGAGCTCAATTTCCGGGGAATTCTCATCATTTGACCTCTCTGTTGGCTTCCTAAAAGACCGCATTTACAAGGCTGAGTTTATTTTATCTGACTACACACACACAGAATGAAAGGAAAAGGCCTTAGTCTCAAGGCATTTATTGAAAACCAGAGGTAATTTTTCTGGGAAAGTAGAAAGCTATGCACATGTGGAGGGCAGTGCATATGCTCAGGGAAGACCTGAGAAGACCCTAACGTCTCACTTCTCACTTGAGCCTCTATATTGCAAATGGAAATTAAAGGTTAAGTTAATGTGGAGTTGTAAACTGCTTGGCTGAGTGTTGTAAACACCAAAAACATACACGGAACCCTCAACAGAGACTGTAAGACCTATTGATTCTAGGCATCAAGAGAAATACCTGTCCCAACACCAGATGATGGCTCGGCCAACTAAGCAGAGACATCAGTGGCCATATATGAGAATGAGTATATACTTTACCTACTTCAGAAAAATCACTAAACAAATCATAAGAACAACAAACAGTGGCAAATGGGAAGAATCTGATTTCTAGAACTGTCACTATTTAAAATGTTCATTTTTCATCCACAAATGATTAAGTCATTTATAGGAATAAGAAAGTATTACCCATGGAGAGAGAAATAAAGTAGTACACTGAAACTGAACCATAGAAAGTCCAGAGATTGAATTTTTCAAAGCAATATTTTAAATCGAGTATATTAAACAAGTTTAAAGCTCCAGGAAAAACCACCTCTAATGAAATAAAAGACAACATTAAAATATCTAATCAAATAAAGAATTTCAAAACATCAGATAGAAATTATTTAGAAAGAATCAAATATAAATTATAGGGTTAAAATATATAATAATTGAAATGAAAAAAAAATATTACAGGGGCTCAGCTGTGTATTTTAATAACAAGAAGAAAGAATCAGCAAAATAAAGACAAGTCAGTTGAGAATATCCTCTTTACAGAAATAAAAAAGAATGAGCAAAATGAACAGAGACTTAGAGATCTATGAGAAATGAAATTTGGATTATCTACAAATAGATGAAAATTAAACAAAACACTTGTAAATAACAAATGGTTCAAAGAAGAAATTACAGCAAATTAGAAAATACTTTGAGATGAACAAAAACACAAAATACCAAAACTTACAGATGCAGCAAAATCAGCTTCTAAGAGAAAATTATAATTATAAATACCACAGCCAAAAAAAAAAAAAAACTGAGAGAGAAGGATTTCCATATGATATCTATTCTTCCACATTAGGAAACTAGCAAAAGAAGAGAAACTAACTTTAAAACAAGTGGACAGAGGAAGGTGTTTAAAATATTAGAGAGGATAAGTAAAATAGAAAATAGAGAAAATTAATAAAACAAAATGTTGTTGTTTTAGCATATCAACAAAACTGACAAACCTTTAACTACACAAACCAAGAAAAAAGAGAAGACTCAAATTACTAAAATCAGGAATAAAAAGGAGATCTTACTACTTACCATACAGGAATGAAAGGATTTTATGAAATTACTATGAACAATTGTGTGTCAATAATTAAGTTAGAGGAAAAATAACTTATGTGAAATGAACAAATTTCTGGAAATACATAAACTATTAAACATGATTCATAAAAAATGAAATTCTGGCTAGACATCTATAAAGCAATTTAGTTGGTAATTTAAAAAATGTTCCCACAAGGAAAAGTAGCAGATAGCTTCACTAATAAATTCTATACATTTAAAGAATTAGAACCAACCCTTCACAAACTCTGTCAAAATTAGACAATGAGAAAATACTTCCCAACTCAAACTATGAGGCCAGTGTTACCCTGGTATACCAACCCTACACCACAAAGATTTTAAAAGAAAAATAAAAACAAAAGACTAACATTTCTCATGAACATTGCTACAAAAATCCTCAACAAAATAACAAGTGCAATCCAGAAACCTATGAAAAACATTATATACCATGACCATACAGGATTTATCTCAGGAATCCCAGACTGATTCAATATATAAATATCAATCAATAGAATACATCATATTAATAGGAAAAAAACCCTACATGATTAATAAAATAAAGGACAAAATCCAATCTCAATAGATAGTGAACAATCATTAGACAGAGTCTAGCTAGCACTTTTATGAGAAAAATACCAAACCTAGGAATAGAACATCTTCAACATAATGGTTATCTGTGAAAACCCACAGTAACTTCATACTACATGGTGATAGACTGAAAGATTTTCCTCTAAGATTAGGTACAATGCATGGATGTTCATTCTTACCAGTGCAGGTCAGGAAATCAAAAAAGAAAAGGAAGAAAAAGACATCCATTTTAAAAAGAAATGAACAATTATTTCTATTTGCAAGTGACATAAAGTTGTACATAGAAAATCCTAAGGAATCCATCAAAAAACTTTTAGAACTGATAAGTTAGCAAGTTGAGGATAAGAGATGTATATATAAAAGATGCAATTGTATTTCTAAACATTAGCAGTAAATAATCTGAAAATGAAAAAAATAATTTCTTCTTAAATAGCATCAGCAATAATAAAGTACTTAGAAATAAATTAGTTTATCAATTTATTCCTGCAAGAGATGAGAAGTGCAAACTTACATCCTGAAAACAATAAAACACTGTTAAAATAAATAATGAAGGCCTAGATATATGGAAAGTTACCCTGTCTTCATGAATTGGAAGACTTAATGTTGTTAAAATGGCAATACCCTTCAAATTGACCATTAAAATTCCAACTGCCTCTTATACAGAAACTGACTAGCTGATCCAAAAATATGGTTGAAAGTATAATGAACCAAGAATAGTCAAAACTTGAGGGGAAAATTTTGAAAAACTTGCTCTTCCCAATTTCAAAAGTTATTACAAAGCTATAGTAATTCATATAGTATTACTGGTAAGTATTGGCATAAGGAGAAATGTGTAGATCAATGAATTGAGAGCTTATAGATCAGTAGAAAGTAATTAGATAGAAAGATATGTAAATATATACACAATCATTATCTCACACACTTATATATATATGAGGGCTGTGAAAAAAAAAGAAAAAAAGAAAAAAATTAAGCCATTGTCAATATGAGAATGGGTCCATGACTGGATACTTTCCAGACAGTCTTCGTTTACATGTGCTAGTAATGTGTAGCACTGTCAAGCTTCTAATGCACTGTGTCATTACTTTTGAAACACAGATTTTAGTCTATGGCTGATAAACAATAGCCACCTGGTAGAAGTGTATCTAACTTTCAATATTAGTTATTTTATATAAAGGAGAGCTGCCCTCCCAAAGGATATAAATGCTTCTATGTGCTTGGTAAAAAGAAACCTAGATGTTGATCCAACTAGAATTATTTATATAGTTACATTTTTTCTATCTTGGTATCATTTACCAGTTTTAAATATGTTTTATTAGCTTTTCTGCAATTATGTTCCACGTGAATATAGAAATTAAATTAGTAGTACCCTAGTAAATATCTAAAGAAAAATTAATTAAATTATACTTGTAAGAGAGGCAAAACAAACAAAAATATAACTAAATAGAAAAATCAAAGAAGTAATAGCTTTCTAATAACTGGCAATCTATATCTGCATGCAATAATACAGACATTCTTTACAAACAAATGTGCCTAATTGAATTCTATGTGACAAGGACTGCAACCTTCCATCTAGCCACTGATTGGAAACACATCATTGTCCTACTTTAAAGATCAAGATACCTGCTTGGAGCTATAACATCTAAACAGAGAATAACAAAGGTACATAAATTATCAAGCCCAGAAGCCCAGCTTCTGTAATGAAGTCTTTTGTTCCTTTAAAAAAATTAATCCTTGGGAAATGCTGACTGGGAAACAATACTTTCATTGATGAGAAATGAAGATCATTCTCTTTTGCCTATGATGAAAATTCATGAGAAAAAAAATTGCAAAAAAGAAATCGCATAGTGTCAATGTGTTATTATGAGAACAGGTAAGAACATAATAGAAAAGTTGATTTCTTCCCCAAAGTCTGGTGTCTGGTAGAAATGAGGGAAGTTCTCCAAATTAATAAAGCCCACTGCCAACTCAGAAAATTATGTTTTTTAGATTTAAATCACTATTTCTCAGTTACATGGTTCAGGTAAGCAAATGCCAGCTAGGATAATTTATTTATCCTAGTAAAAAACTCCCAAGGAGATCTCTTTTGTATTACATTATTACATTATTATATTATATACTAATTATATTATATTAATTATATTTATTATATATTATATTGTGTATCATATCATCATATCTATTATAGTATATTATATGATATTATTATACATTATCATATTATATTACTACATAATAAATTATCACAAATTTAGTGGCTTCAAACAAAACCCTTTCACAGATTCTACAGGTCAGAAGTGTGGACATGGCTTAGCACACTCCTCGGCTCTGGGTCTCACAAGTCTACAGTCAACAAGTCATATGGGCCACATTCTCATCTGAAGGGTTGCTATTGGAGGAATCAGCTTCAAACTCATTCAGGCTGTTGGCAAATTAATTTCCTTATGGTTGTATGACTGATGGGTCTAAGCTTTCTACTGACTGTCAGATGGAAGCTGCCCTCAATTCCTAGAGGCCACTCAGAGTTTCTAAAGGACCCCTTGCTACCTGGGCTTCTTCAAGTAGCCAAACAGTTAAGGAAGCCCATGAAGAGCATCTCAATGAGCTAAGATGGAGTCTCACATAACGTAAGGTAAAACTGGAGTAACAGCCTGTCAGCTTTGTCATGTAACATAAACTAATCTGGGGAGTGGCATCTGACTCATTTGTCATATTATTTTGGTAAGAAGAAAGTCACAGGTCCTGCCTATACTGAAAGGGAGGGGATCACACAGGAGTAAATACAGCAGAAAGTAGGGATGACTGGTGTGATCCTAGAGTGTGTCCACCAAATAGCTCCTTGGCTATTTCCAAACTCAAAAGGCCTAAAAGTTTAAAAACCAATCCTTGAAATAAGGCAGACATTTTCTGGGACTTATTTTGTGCTGCAGCAACTAATAGGCATTGCTTCTGTCAGGAATATCACTGTTGTAACAACCAGCTAATTGGTGCTGACATGATAGGACTCTCATTTCCTCATCAACATCCCATTGGCTATACCCAGGAAACATTCATCAAAAGCCCCTGCAACAGGAATACAAATGCAACTCCTAAATAGAAGAAGCCAATTTAAAAGATAGCAACTTGTACAAGATGCATTGCAATCTTTCATGGAAGGAGATTACGGTATGTGTATCCTTAAGCTTTTGTATTCTGAACATAACTTTCTTTTGCTTCTAACACTAGGAGGCTCAGTCCTTGGTGCCTTGAGGACCCAATTAATCAAAAGCCAAAATAGAACACTTCTCACCTTCTTTTTCTCAACTGCAATTATTCGAGGCTGAAAGCACATGTACCTGTTAGATCCTATGGATGAATGAAACGCTACCTGCTAACTGCACATATCTGTGAGAAGGCAAAAGGCCACAAATCCCTGCAGGTGCTTCACTTGCTTTAAAAAAAGGGGAGTGGGGAGCTGGGATGGCTCAGTGGGTTAAGCACTCACTTTGCAGCCCCAGGGTCTGAGGATCAAATCCCAGACCTTGAGGACCCATATGCTGAACTAGGGTGTACCCCCAGTTTGGTTCTGGCCAGGGCAAGCTTCCCATATTGGAGGCCCCTGGTTCAGGCCCCAGCTTGGGGGGCCTGCTCCCCATGCAGAAGGCCCCCAGCCTGGTCCCCACCCTGCACAGCCCTGGTCCACCTGTGTGGAACAAAACCATGTTGAAAACTGATGATGTACAACTATGGAGACTGCTCTGGGCCCTCCCCCTTTTCCCTGTCTCTATGTCTCTCTCACTGTCAAAACAATAAAATAAATCTTAAAAAAAAAAAAAAAGATAATATGCTTTGTTTTCTTTCATTTTGAGAGAATTACACATCAGATTCAGGTCTCAAACAGATGATAGAATGCTTCAAAAGCAAGCATTTGTTGATGCTTTTGACCTAGCACTGAAATATTTCCAAAACCAAATCTCAATTGTGGAAAAAGTGATGCATTCTTAGGAAAGAAAGCATGATGGTTTCAGATGGAAAAACAACAAGCATTCGTGGACTGAGCAGGGCAAGACAGTTTGGGCCACCAGGAAACAGGCAACATGATTCATATTTCTTTTCTTTTTTAATTCTTGACACTGTTTTCTACACTGACCTATTTGAGACATGAACAAAGAATTAGTTACCACTACTATTTAACCACAGACAGGTAGTGATCTTGGTATATAAAACATTTTTTAAAAGATTATTTTTCAGTTCCTTTGCTCCTTAAGAAGATGAATAGGATGGTGGACTTGTGCTATAAACACCTCACCACCTACTTCCTTCCCCCTGTAGGCAGCATTCAGGGTAAACTCATTCCACTAGCCACTTTCTTCAAACAAAAAGTCGTAAAAACTAAGTGAGAGATAAAACAATTACTTCAGAAAAAAAGAAAGTATCTCCTGATTTGGTGGGAGGTGAAATGTGTTATGAGAGGGGAAAGAAAAAGCATGAGAAATGGCTTAAATTATAGGCCAGACTCATCTACAAGTGGCTTAGATGGATTGAATTTTAAAAGGGTGTCTGTTCAGTGGCTCTCAATCTTGGCTGCATATCAGACCTACCTGGGAAGCTTTTAAAAATGCTAATACCAGGGCCTAATCTAGACTAATTATACCAGCATCTCTAGTGGTGAAGCCCTGGCATGAGCTTGATTTGAAAGAATCCCAGGTGTCCGAAATGTGTAGCTATGGTGGAAATCCTCTGCCTAAAGCTGGAAAATTTCATTTTTATATGAACACAAATGCCTTTCTCAGTGCTAATCCTCTTGGGCTACACTTGAAAATTCTGGGACATAATCCACAAATCAGTATGAAACCCTCTGGGGTGGTGGTCTGAATAATGTCTTTTAAGCTCCTGAAATGATTATGATTCCACCCCTTTGTCTGATTCATGATTCATAGACTTTTAAAAACCAGTGCTCTAGGCTGATGGTCTCCCTTCTTTTCTTGTTAGCCACTGGGTGTTTAGGACGTAACACCATGTCTTAGAAAAACTGCCTATTACTAGACTCACAAACACTTATATGTACTTTGGGCTTACATATACAAAGATACATAAAAATTGGTTCTTGTCCACATATTACCATCAGCCTCATATTTATTGGTAGTAATTATTGCTTGGGGGACTCAGAAAAAAGAAGAGGTCATGAGAACACGAGCAGGCAGAAAAATATTGCATATAGGGTATGGCTAAGATTATAAGGGGTGGCTAAGATTAGAACCACTGATGAAATAAGTGATTGCGGAAGGAGGTATTTAAATAAAAGGTTAAGACATAATTGAGAAATAGTAAATGAAGTTTATGCTGAGGAGCAGTATTAGATGGTACTGAAAATGAGGGCTAAGAGAGAATTTAATGCCAGTATTTAGTGTTTTATCCTGGCGGCAGAAGGTCATTGTGTGAGAAACAAATTTATAGACATTTACATGCTTATGAAGTTGGACAACAACAATTCTAACCATAAATAGGTAGATATTAGCCAAAGGTAAAATGAGTATCTGTAGATTCAGTGTGAGAATCTTTCATGCAATATTTTTGACACAATTCTTTCTCAACTGCAATTCTCAGGTCTATGATCCTATTTCACCTTCTTTCCTACCCATACTCCTAACTTATTCCAATATAATTCATATTCTTTAAAACTTAAAACCCTCTTTC
This sequence comes from Craseonycteris thonglongyai, assembly GCA_004027555.1. Classification (NCBI taxonomy): domain Eukaryota; kingdom Metazoa; phylum Chordata; class Mammalia; order Chiroptera; family Craseonycteridae; genus Craseonycteris; species Craseonycteris thonglongyai. The sequence continues at coordinate 21,011 of PVKE010016728.1, read as the reverse complement.
CTCTCTATTAGGTCAAATATTCCCAAGGATACCTCTGGTAATAATCAAACACATCTTAAAACAAACAAGAAAATGACTGTTAATATCTTTTACAAATGAAAACAAACGCACACACACGCACGCACACACATACACACACAATCAATCAGAAAGTCCCTTAAACCAAACAGAACATTCACAGCTAAATTAAAGCCCAGGTCCAAATTCTTTTTAGTTTTAGCTAATATATCACTTTACTTCCAAATTCTATTACCTTCCTAGTTCTCTTTAAATCTAAATTAAAAGAATAAAAGTAAGAGGGAAAATGGCCATTGCTTCCTGGTCTCATTGACATGCATTAATGTGTTAAATTTTTCATTTTTCTAAACTGATAAAAGTTTATAGCAACACAATTATCTCTTTGAACTCTCAAATTAGTTATTAAAATTCAGCTTCTCTTTAAATCCAAATGGATCACAATATCCTACTTTTCTTCAAACTAGATATTTTGCTGTTCGTTTTTTACTGTTTAAGAACTCAAGTAGTTTTCAACCCACCAGGCTACTCATTTTCCAGGAAATTTGAATTGATGTAAATTTCAGTAGACACTATCACATATAATAAAATAAAAACACATTATAATTACTTTCTCTCCATAGTCTATTAATTTGATAATCCTATCAAAAAGCTATTAAATTCCATCTGTCATAATTTTGTCCTTTATAAACCAACTCTATTTACTGTTCATGATTTTGTTACCTTTGAGAGGCTTTTATAGGTTCTTCTTTTTAATAGCTATCTCATTATTGGAGAATTTAAGTTACATTCATTGAACCATAATATATCTGATAGCAGTTTTTTTGATCCTAGAAAGTTGATATTATGTTGGCATTCGATTCCGTCATTTCCCAGTTCTCAGTAAATTTTCCAAGTAACTATCATCAGCAGTTCAGTAAGTTTTTCAACAACATCTATTAACACCTTAGATGATAGATCATTCAGATCTTGCATGCTTATGGTGCCCAAGTGTACCCTTACCTGTTTTTAATCAACAGCTATTTTTGAAAGTATTATGCTACACTGAAATTCTTGAGTGAAAATAATGCACTGTACACTAAGAGTGGCAATACTCTGGGGAGATACACATATGGGCTGGTGACACACAGGGCGATGGTGTTTAGAGAGCTGCTCCTCCCTCTATGAGTGCTTCAACTTGTACCATTCCCTCTCGGCTATAGGGACCACATCTTGTTCATATTACAGGATATCTTCTATAAGCTTCTAAATGGGAAAATAAATCATATTTACCTAAATATATGATGGACATGATTATGACTTAAATAAGTGACCCTCAAAAATCATATACTCACACCCTAACTTCCAAAACCTGTGAAGGTAATCTTGTTTGGAAAAAGCATCTTTACAATGCTATTAAGTTACCTGTAGGCATCTGAAGAGATTATCCTGATTTAGGTGCCTTACAAGCAAAAGGCTGAGGGGGAAAACCTGAGATGTAGGGATACACAGAAAACAAAAGTTATGTGAAGACAGAGGCAACGATTGGAATGACATTGCTACTAGTCAAGGAATGCCAGGGATTTCTAAAGACCAGAAGCAGGAAGATAGGCATGAATGAAGATTCCCACAGTATCCAGAAGAAACCAATTGTACTGATACATGAATATTGGACTGCTGACCTCAAAAACTTTGAAAGAATAAATTTCTATTGTTTTTTTATATATATATTTTATTTATTTATTTATTTATGACAGAGCGAGAGAGAGAGAGAGAGAGAGAGAGAGAGAGAGAGAGAGAGAGAGAGAGAGAGAGAGAGAACTGAACTGAGGGAGCTCCCAGCTCAGCATATGGTTCCGCACGGGCCGGGGCCGGGATTCGATCCTCGGTCCCTGGCGCTGCAAAGTGAGCGCTCAACTCACTGAGCCATCCCGGCTTCCCCTCTATTGTTTTTAAGCTATTCAGTTTGTGGTAAATTCTTACAGCAGCCATAGGAAACTAATACAGGTACTTTGAGGGGAAAATGGTAAAACTGTGGTTGATAATATTTAAATATGCAAGTCTGCTATTTTTAATCCATTGTGTTCAAATAAAAGTGTGATGTTAATCTTTACAAAGCTGGTATTATTTGTAATGATAAATTTAATTTCTCATTTCTTTCAAGTCACTGTCTTATATCTATAATCCGATAGATTTACCTAGAGGGTGGGCTGAAAAGGTGGATTTTTCCCTAGAACTGGCTAACATTTTTAGTGCTCAGAGACAATTACTTTAATCATTGAAGAGTAGGATTAGTGAGGGATTTATGGGTTTAGCTATTTGTTCCCCTCACTAAATACTGGTACAATTCTTATTCCTAGTCCATAGACTTTAATAGGGGTTGACTACAAATGAAGAAAACGCTTGTAAAAGTTTAAAAGTGATTTGATGGAGAAAAAATATGAAGTCTTCAGTTGAATGCAATTGCCCTATGAAGAAACTAAAATATTCATAGGTCAGGAGTTGTATGTGTTTTACTGCAAAGTAATAAAGTAACTCATCCAAAAATATTCTTCTAGGTCTTTAAAATGTGGTAAATACAATACCTTCTAAGTGATGCTCTTGATTTATCACAGTTCATTTGGAGAACCATAACAGGTGAAATCATCTAACTGGCTTCAAAGTCAAGGCACTTCCTCTGAGCAAACTCTTCTTATTCTCACGTATGTGTAAGGCATCTAGAAAACTGTGTTAAACTAGCATACAAGGTCTGAAAATTAAGCTTGTGAACTCATCCTAGAAAACGTGTTACAAACCTCATTTCTGAATGTCATTAAGGTCACCTTCAAAGTACTCCCCTTGGGTAGCTATGCACCAACGCTAGCACCTAGTCCACCCTTCAAAGCAATTTTGGGACTCTTTTCCTGGAATGGCCATCACAGTCATCATCGAATTACCCTTGATGTTCTGAATGTCATCAAAATGTCTTCCTTTCAATATTTGCTTTATCTTCAGGTAAAGAAAAAACCATTGGGGGCCAGATCAGGTGAGTAGGGAGGGTGTTCCAATGCAGTCATATGTTTACTGGCTAAAATCTCCTTCACACAGAATGCTATGTGAGCTGGTACACTGTCATGTTGCAAGAGCCATGAGTAGTTGGCAAAAAGTTCAGGTCCTTTTCATTTTTTTCATACAGCCTTTTTTACTGTATGTACTTTTCTTCTATTTGCACATATTAGCATTTTTGAATGATTATTTCAATTGAAAAATAAAAAGTTAATATTTGGGATTGGTTCAAATGATGAAATAAGAATTGCAAAATCTTGCAGAAATCTACAAATAATAGGTTCTAGATATCTGAAACTCAAGTTCTCGTAGTCTTCTTTCTGCCTTCAATCCAAACTCAAACCCTGGTCACTCAAAGAAGGCAAAAGAAAGAGTCAGCCTGAGTAAAATGTTCCAAAACTATATGTGATCACTGACAAATGTAAAATGGTTGCCTTTGGTGGGATAAGGTCAAGTTAAGAACTTTGGAAGTATTTGTGAAATGAGAAAAATCAATAGTTTTATGTATTTAATATCTCCTCTGCAACCAAAGTCAGAAAGAAAAATAACATCACTTTGTATATAATGTTCTATAGGAGATAAATCCTTTGAATTGATCTGAATTGGAGATGTACATTATCTGAGAATTGGCAATTTAGCATGAGCTGATTAATCATTTCACTTGACCTGAAAATGTGTAGAGAAGACATGATAAAATGGTACCCAATGCATACTCTGTTGACATGCATATTTTACAAGGATGACTGCTGGCTTTATTCACTTGTTCTCTGTAACATGAATTTAATGTACTATTTGAGATAGGGAAAGTACTGTCTTTTCTTTTTTAATTCACAATTCAACCACATTGACAATCATAAGTATCAACAAGACTTCTTAAAAAATTTCTATTTGGTAATAGTAGTGAATGTCTAATGTGGTTGTACCAGTTCTAAGTATCCATGCACATTTACCTCAGGACTTTAACCTGCAAATATGGATCTAAAGTGTTTCTGCAAATAAGTATAATTCACAAACTCTTACATAGTCTCCCTTTACAATATAACTCATTTAGAATGCTCTTTACATTCTAATCCTCACTATTTTGTCATAATTTAGGTTCTACCTAGATGCTCCTATCTTAGGCTAGTACTGGCCTCCCTTAAGAGATGACCTCAGTTTATTCTTTCCTAACTCCAGGGCAACGTATTTGTAGTGCTAGATTTTTCTTCTTAGAGCACTGTTCTGTTAACAGTCTTCTTTCTTCAAAATTACTTAATGGTTCCCTGTTACTATTATTATTTTTCTTTTTAGTCAGACGTAAGCAGCATTGTATACCACTCAAAACCCTCTGTATTCTGGCCCAATCCTGTCCCATACACACACATACACACCATAAATCCAGCCACACTGGACTATTTATCATTTCCTAGACATATTTGTTATATTTTTTAGTTACTATTACTACTACTACTACTACTACCACCATACACACACACACATACACACAGAGTTCTTCCTTTCTAATGTAATCTGTATTTATCTAATGTTTATCTATTTATCTAATCTGTTTATTTATCTATCTAATCTGTAAAATTAGATCCTTCCATTTATTGAGGTAAATTTCAAATGCATTTCTCCCTATGAAGACTTCTCTGATCATTTCACAAAGAAAGGTGATCTTAAAAGTCTTAGTGCTTTCATAATACATACCATTTAAATTCTGTGGTAACCGCTGGCCAAATACAGAACTGAATCTGCCTGCATCTTACCCATTTTCTATAACTTAGTAGTTACAAAGGGCACATTCTTCTATCTGGAATCTATGCAGTATTTAATCCATACCTGATATACCGAAAGTATTCAATACCTGATGCACAGGAGGTATTCAATAATAAAATTTAAAAAAAGCTAAATGATAAAATATGAAACCAGCCATGGTCTACCCCAGACTGTTAGTATGTGTACCTTTACTAACACCTAAAATACTTGTATTCGGCACTTAAATTACTTATATTCAATAATTATCTTTGTTTTAGCATTTTTTTAATCACAAAATACCCATTTTTAAAAGTATAGCTATCTCTGGGAGGGACAAAGAATTAAGTTCCTGATATTTTATATGTATCAGACTCCTATATTTTGATAAAACTTTAGGGTCCCTTAATAGAGGGGGGGGGGTTCTTGGAGGTGTATGAAGGGGACTGGAACTGACACAAAGTGGAGGGTGGTCTCAGGACTGATGTCTCAGGACTTTCTCACTAATGAGAGCTGTGCTGAGCAATAATAAACAGACATTAAATAACTAAGTAGGTGAGCTCAGGAGGGATGGAATATTAATGCATGGAAGAAGGTTAATAACAGAGGCAAGACTTAAATTCTTTATAGACCATAAAGGGAAAATCATACTAAAAATGGCCACTGAGCCCTTGAATGAATGGTCTTCCCCAGCGATAGTAGGAAATGGAAATTCAAAGAGCAATGTTTACCAAGTTCCAACCATATTCTACTCACCCATTATCTTATTTGATCACTATGGAAGATATATATTGTTACACCGCCCACCGCCCTCTCCCCGCCCCCACAACACACACACACCCTGGTACATGGACAAATACTGATGTTGATGAACTTTTTAAGAAATATGCAGTTGGGAGGCTGTAGCAGGATTTGAAGACATTTTTGTCTGATCCCAGTCCGATACTCATTTTAGCATCTTCTCTTGTTCTAACAGAGCTTATTTTTCTTAGACAGTTTACTTTAGGCCTGGTGAAATTTTCTCACATCATTAGTTACCTCTCTTAATTCTAGAGTAGACAATAGGAGTTGAACATAGTTCTCTTCGAATCAGATGCTGCTGCTTCAGCATTCTTCTCAATAAGTGATCAGAGAGGCCACTAGGAAGCAAGTTCTTTATATAAGTTAAACTTATTGGACATTCTAATACTAGTGACTTTCCTAGCAGCAATTAAATGAGCAGTCTGATCTCTGAGGTAATTTCTAGCCTAGAGATCATATCAACAGTTAACAACAACCGTTAACCAAATAAACAAACTTATTTTTTTCTAAATAACATTTTTTAAAATATGAAAACCTAGAGAAATATAGTATGAAGGTATTTTTTTTTTCTACATACATACTTCAAAATTATTTGGCTACAAAATTTATTGAGAATTTATAATTATAATCACTATCAATTGTTCAGCATATTTAAAGTGATGAGCACTGTACCAGACTTCTAAAATATTAATATATTGTCCCTGATAAAATAGACTAAGTCTGGTTACGATGTTTGCCACTCCCTGTTTTCCAAATCACCTGGGCTCATTTCACACATGGTCCTGACTTCTTCCCAATTTGACTCTACATTTTTCTCCAAAGCTTCACAATTGTTTATAGAGGGGGGCTTTCCCAGATAGAGAACAGTGCTTTGATCAAGGCTATGTGCTACCCACTGAAAATTCCTATACAGGTTCTACAAGTCCATTTGTAAGAAATCAAATTAGCAGCTTCCTGGCAGCCTGTACTGGTACGTGAACTATCTAAGGCACCAGGTTAAAACAGCTATTTGGCAACTACAGAATATATGGCAGATAAAAATTGGACCCATTAGTTGACTAATCACTCTCTTCTTTATTTTTCTTTTTTTGGAGTGCAAATCAGATTCAAGAATTCACATTGCTTCAACTATTTTTGTGCACTCCTTGCTCTTTTGGGACAATGACCATATAAATTGCCCTCCTGCTCTAGCAGAAGGCTTTTTCTGCTCCCTTACCTTCACCATCATCCCCACTGCTCACACTGTCCTCAGTGTTTGCTTAGTCCCTGTTGCCACCCTTTTCACTGTGTGTCATCCCCTCTTATTCTCTCTACCTAGAATATTCTTTCCTCCTTGCTTCTCAGGGCTGGCTGTCCTACTTCTTTTAGGTCTCAGATCAGATAACACCAGCCTTGCCTAATAATTACTTTCTACTCCACCCTCCCTCTTAGTGCCTCCAGAGATTACATCACAACTTGTACCTTTTACTAGCTTACTATATCTCTCACAATACTGACATATTGTATTTCTCTCACAGTAGCATTGTCTTTCTTCATTTCATTATAAATTCATTATTAAATATTTATTGAGCACCTATTATGTGTCAAGCCTGTTCTAAGTGTTGGATATACAGGAGCAAACAGGAAGACCTTGCTGTCATGAGTACGTGTTTCATCAAGAGAGAAATAAAAATTAAAAAAACAAAAGTCATTATTTAAAGTAGTATGTTCTTTCAAGTCACCACAAACACTAGATTAGTGAATACAGAACCACTGCTCCCAGGAGAAATGGAGACTAGGAACTGGTAAGGCTCTGGTCACAATATTTTCATGAATCAATACATAACCAACAACATTTAACACATGCCTAAATGAAGCTTCTCTAACACATGTTCTCTCGGTAAGGAACATCACCTTTTTGCACTTAGGAGCACTAGACCCACTTCTGCTGTTTTGAACAGCAAAATCACCAGCAAAAAGCATAAAAAGTGAGGAGAACTATGGCACAAACATGCACAGAGAGGACACGTGTTTGAAGTATGAGTGCTGAAATAAGAAGGCAGAGCATTGCCTTGTGTAACCTCTGCTAGAAGTGTTTGTTCAGGTGCTCAAATTTTTCACCACTTTGCCTACATTTTGTGACTGCCTGTGACTGGCTTTGAAAGGACTGCAGGTATTAGTTTGAGGGTTAAGAATTAATGTTAGTATGTAGGAGAATTCACAAATATGGAATCTGTGGATAAAGATCAACTATAATTACAGATTAGAACTATAGAAAATACTAGGAAGAAAGATTTAAAGTCACACAGTAAGGGTGGTAGGTGTTATTCTAGACAGTTTGGTCACTCTGATAGAATAAAATTTAAATAGATTTAAATAATATAAACTACAAGTTCTGCAGGCTTTTTTTTTTTTTTTTTTTTTTTTTTTTTTTTGTGAGTGTGTGGGTGGGGGATCATACCAAACAAAGCTAAGACCAAGTATAAAATCTAGGGGAGAAAATGTGCTTGGAGAGAAAGAAAATAGAGAGAAAAGTAGCAGACAATATGATAGACTTGGGAGGGGAAAGAATGTAGAGAGGTTATTACTGAAGCTTTGATTTTTACCTAGAATGAAATGAAAAATTACTAGAGGGTTTTGAACAGTAAAGCATCAAGTTCTAAATATTTTAAAATGTTTCTTCCCACCACTCTATTGAACATAGCATATAAGGGTCAACATTGAAATCTGAGACAATTACAATATTCCAGATAAGAAAAATTAGTGTTTTAGTGTACCATAACAGTAGAGAATACTTAGAAGTCATTGATTGGTAGAGACATAGGTAATGAGAGAACAGGAGTTCCATTTAACACAGTAAATTGGAGGTAGCAAATAATCATCCCAGTGAAGATATCAACCAGGGAGTTAGGTATATGGATTTGAAGTTCAAAGGAGAGGTCCAGATTAATGGTAATTTGGGAGTCAACATTTATACTTGATATTAAAGCCAAGAGACTGATGATATTGACTAGGGAGTAACTAGAGGTAGAGATGTAAAGAGATCTGAGGAGAACAGAATGTAAGTTTCAAGAGGGCAGAGATCATATCTGTCTTATTGATCCTTATAAACCTATTACCAATTTCAGTGTCTTCACAAAAATATCCTCAGTAAGTAGTGTTAAATTATTTTTCTAAATGCATTAATATTTTATACTGATAAAAATATGTACAATGAATTTTTCCAGTTATAATGACAAATAATGGACATATATTACTTACATATATCATGAAATAATACCACAATATGTTTAGTTAACATCCATCATCTCATATAGATAAACAACAATGAAAAACAATCTCTCCTTGTGATGAGAATTCTTAGGATCTATTTTAACTTTCCTACATAGAACAGTAATTACTATAGTCATCATTATGTACATTACATTCCTAGTACTTACCTTACAACTGAAAATTTGTACAACAGATTTTTAACCTGCTTTTCAATTAAATTTTAAATATGTTTACCACATATCTATAGAGCCAGAAAGAATAATTCTGCAATAGCTAGGTACTCTGGATTAGGATTTTTTTTTCCTTTATTTCATTTTATTTTTAACAGAGTTCATATTTTCTTAGATTTTGCCTATGATTTTTCAGAGAGAGATTGCTTCTGTAAGCCTTGGCTGATAATTAGGCTGAAAGAGAATTGCCTCCAAAATGTCAATCTAACACAGAAAGTTTATTCTCCTGTTTGATTTTCCACACCCACTCTGAGACTAAGTTTTCTGAAATAATAATAAATACTGTTGCTGTTGGCAATGTTGTGAGCTGGTACAGATCAATTTTTCAATGTTAATTCCTATGTTGGCTCATCAACATGTCATCTTCCTTTTTCAAAGGTTATCTCATATCCTCCTAATTGAGCAGCCTTCTCAGGAGAATGAGGCCATTTGACTCACCATTAAACAATACAGAGACATCAAAAGAGAAAAAGAAGAGACAAGTTAGCACATAAATCCTATTGCATTATACATATCAGAGATCTAAAATGTGAAAAATAAAAATAGGTGTTCTCTTCAAGATTTTGAACCCAAATTGAAATTACAAGTCTCCCTGCTCTGATTTCTGTGTTTGGTTGGGCAACTGAGGGCTGTTCAACCTAATGCAGACTTTCACTTAATAATTGCATTTCTAATTCAGATCTCCTGGCATCACTGAATTACTTCCTCAGGCCCATTCACTTAAAAAAAAAAAAAAAAGTCGTCCCCAATCAGTGCCGGAGATTTCATTTAAAGGTCTATTCATTTGTATATAGCAGTAGACATGCGGGCTCTTAAAAAAAAACAAAAAATAGATCATGTATGGTTATTGCTACATAATGTGAATTAGGTACACTTATAAACTCTTAGTGGAAAATAATATTTTACTCTTGTGTTCCTAAACCTCATAGCAGAGTACTCATAAGATAACTGTTTAATGAATGTATCTGCAAACTACCAATATCAAAATTTTATTATGACAGTTCTGATTTCTCAGAAAAAGAACAGCCTAGACACCACTGTCCAATAATTCCTAGTTAATCATCTATTTCTGAAGAGACCACAAGAATTAAGTTAACCACTTGACATAGGTGGGCATAAAGATTATTTCTTATTTCAATGAACCTTTGAAATAGTGCCCTGACAAGTCACTTTTCCTGATGTCAGATGGACCACATGGAGTAAGATGTCATATTCATCTTCCTAGATACCCTGAGACACAGGTGCCCCAGAATGACTCACGGTTACTGTTTATTTCTCCATTCATTATTCAACAAATATCAACTGGGCACCATGCATTTGCCTGGGATAGTATATGTGCAGGTATTTTGTCATCCACCTTATTATTTCACGGTGACGTTCTTTCTAACCTGTGGCACTCTCTTTAGGAAGGAGCCAGGAAACGCCCTTCACTGTGTAGAGCAGAGGTGTCCAAGCAGAGGTGTCCAACCTTTTAGCTTTCCTGAGCCTTACAGGAAGAAGAACTGTCTTGGACCACACATAAAACACACTAACACTAATAGTAGCAATAACTAAAAACAAAAACAAAAGTTACAGAAAAATCCCATGATGCTTTAAGAAAGTTTATGAGTTTGTGTTGGGCCATATTTAAAACTTCAGAACACAGGTTAGACAAGCTTGGTATAGAGTGAATAGAGTATCAGCTGATCTAAGATACTAATACATCCTCTACAGTCCGCTAAGATGAGGGTGTTTCTGTAAGTAGGAACCCCCAAAGGAGCTAAAGAATTTCAAGTAGGCAGTGGAGTTGAAAGTAAATGTTTATGTTCAAATGAGTTGAAGCAAATGAACAGCAGATAAACTTTTAGGTGTAGGAACTGAGCTGTGATCTGTATCACAGAAATATGCTGGGAGAGAAAGAAATCTAAGAACAGCCTCATAAAGCTGTCTTAATTTGAAAGCCTAGATTTTGTTCACAGTAGTATCAGCGTCTCGTGCTGCTTAAGTTTAATTAAGTGTATGAGTCTCTTATGTCCTTTCTAGTGCTGCTTAGTATTTAAAATAATTTTTTATGAAAATGCCAGATGCCTGTGGATGTGCTAGTAGGATAGAAAAGATACTGGCTATGGTGATGGGAATAAAAACTAACGTGAGGGACATTGTACCTACCCGTGTGGCTTGTTACAAATTCATATTCCTGGGCCTCCCCTCAGACTTCCTAATCAGAACGCATGAGGCAGAGCACCCATAAATTGTTTATTAAGTTTCAATTTTGTTAAAGATTTCTTATACTCTTTAAGAGAAGTAGAGAGAGAGAGAGAGAGATGAGATGAGAGAGAGAAGGTGGGGAGGGTCCAGAGCAGTCTCCATAGTTGTGCATCATTAATTGTGACATAGTCTCATTCCACACAGGTGGATGTGAAGCTATGTGTGGCAGGAATGAAACCAGAGGCCTCCTGTAGGAGAGGAGAGACCCTTCACTGCCATCCCAGTGGTTGCCAGTTATGCCACAGTTCAGCATATGGGTTTGCACAAACCAGGGCCAGGATTCAAGGCAAGCACTCAACCTGCTAAGCTAACCTAGGATCCCCCAGAAATCATTACTTTAAAAAAGCATCTCAAGTGATTTTCAGGTCACTAATAGTTGATCCTTATGCCCAAAGGGAAGTTCAAAATCAGAAGTGTTGCCTCCATCTTCCCTTTCTATCTGGAGTCTCATTACTGATTCACCTCTGTCAAATATGCTAAGTTCAATGTCTTGTTTTTCATAAACAGATTACATTTTATCTTACAAATTTTTCAACTGATATTGTATTTCACTAGTTTCCTTTATGTAGTAAGAAGAGGTCATTCTAAGGTTCATAAAAGTAAGTTTGAACAAGTCTTTACCTAGCCAACATCCACTTATCTTTCAAGACTCAGTTCAGTTGTTAGCTTTCCCTGGAAGTTTCCCCTTATCCCTCACCCTACTTCAACATGAATTAGCTGCCCCTCCTCTATGTTTCTGGAACATTCTGTATTTACTACTGAGACACTGTGGTAGAATCATTTATTTACTTGTCTATTTCCTAAACCAAAGATCCTTTGTATGAGATTTTGCATAATTTGTCATTCATAGTTTTGCCTCCAGCTTCTCAACTAGCACCTGGAATGTGATAAGTACTCAATAAATGTTGGTTGAAAACAAACATTCATGCATGAATAAGTGCATGAAAATCTAATTCAGAAAGGAGCATTAAACTAAACAAGCCTGAAGCTGCAATTTTAGGAACTAGAATTTCATTTTTGAGTTGACAGTTAAGGACATACCTATAGACTTATATGGGACACAGTTCAGATTATCTGAGTTGTAGGGCCTTAAAAAAATAAATCCTAATAGTTATCTTGCCACAGCATCGTTTTCCCAAAGCAACTGAAAGGAACAGCCAATTCTATTATTCTTTTCCTGATTCCAAGGTAACGTCTTGAGTGTTTTACCAACAAAAACAAATGACAGTGGGGTTTTGTTTTGTTTTGTTTTGTTTTTTGTTTTTTAATATTGACTGGGTTTCCTATTTGCCATGCAGTGTGCAGACTGGAAAATATAATTAACCAACTAAAAACTATAAATAATGAAAGAAGAACCCTAAGCCATGAGGGAATAAAACTTAGAATTAGTACTCTTCCACAGGCCTCTTAAGCTCTTAAAGTATGGTGTCTTGCCAAAACGGAGAGAGATTTTCCTACCAAGGTAAAACAGATGTCATAGCCACATACCTCCACATCTACTGAAATGGTACATTTAACTGTACACAGAACACACATTTAAGAAAAACAGAATATTTTCCCCAGTGTGGGTTTGTTTTTACATGGCATGATGTCAGCTTGTACTTTTAGAGCAAGTTTTCAATGGAGCGCTACTTTTTCAGCTCATTTCCTATGGATGGCCTCCGAGTCACCAGCTCAGCCACTAATGAGCTCTATGCTAGTTGCTTTCCCACAAATCACCAATTAAAGGTAGCCTCTGGTTGGTCTACATACAGCAGAAGAAAATAAAACATGTTTTGCAGCACCAGTCTGCTGACATTAAGTGAGATATAAATTGACTCATGGCCGTTCTATGAATAAATCCATAAAAAAAGGATGTCTGCCAACAATCAAGCTGAGAATGGCCCAAGTTAGCCACCTAGCTAAGGATTGCCCCTTCAAGACTCTAATTTTTCTGCTATAATTTAACACCAGGAATAAAAATAGAACTTTACCTAGCGCATAATTTAATATTTATTTATTTATTTATTTATTTATTTATTTATTTATTTTTGACAGAGAGAGAGAGAGAGAGAGAGAAAGAGAGAGAGAGATACAGAGATAGAACTGAGCTGGGGGAGCTCCCAGTTCAGCATATGGTTCCGCACAGGCCGGGGCCTGGATTCGATCCTCGGTCCCCGGCGCTACAAAGTGAGCGCTTAACCCACTGAGCCATCCCGGCTTCCCCCCAGTGCATAATTTAAATACTTTCTAACTATCCATAATGGTTCTGGCTTTGCTAGATGGTGGCTTAATGGGAACAAAGCAAGGTTTAAGAGAATCTCTCTGTGTCTCTCTGTCTCTCTCTCTTTTTTACATTCTAGTTGAGAGGACCAAATTAACTAGCAAACTATTAGCTCCAAAGCAATCATTCCTTTTCTGGGGTTTCCATCTTAAACTAAAAACTTTTACCCATACATGGTATGGAATCAAAACTTCCCATAGGAGACCTTCTGTAAACGTCGGGGCCAGGAAACCTCCTATTAGTGGAGAATCTCAAGGGCACCTAGAGACCCATTCTCTAAGCTTTTTCTAGCCTAATAACCTGAAAATGGATGCTCTGGCAGAACTGTACAAGTCATTAGCAGATTAGAAAGCCTTGGGGATAAGCCAACATTCACCATATATGTAAACCGCACCATACAATGTGTGGTGTATCTTTCTCCAAAAGTGAGGCAGCTAGGCAACACAGACAGCATCATTCCTGACCAAAAGTCCTGTCTTTCCATAATTATTCATTTTACACTCATTCTATAATTACATTGGAAGTCAAAGGACACACTTCCTTTATTAATAGTACTTTGGGGATGCTGAAATAGCTCAGTAGGTTGAGAGCTTGCCTGCCACCATGAGGTCCAGGGATCAAATCCCAGCCCATGCAAACCTATATGCTGCATTACAGTGCAACTGGTAACCGCAGGGATGAAGACGAAGGTACTTGTCTTCCATGTGGGAGGCCCCCAGTTTAGTTCCCACCCCATGAAGCCTCACATCCACCTGTGTGGAATGAAACTATGTCACAACTAATGCTGTACAACATGGAGACTGCTCTGGGCCCTGTCCCCTTCTCTCTCTCTCTCATTGTCCCTCACACAATAAAATAAATCTTTAAAACATGTAAAAATAATAATAATAATAGTGATAATCATTGTCAATGTTTTGGAGGTCTTTTTTATTGATAAGAACAATATAATTTCATTCAGTCTTCTCATCCTTTGGGACAGGAGCTATTCTCACTCTTAATGTATTGTTTTCAAATTCAAAAGTAATATGTTCAAATAATATTTCAAATGGAACAAAGAGGAATACAGTAAATATGACTGTTCTTATTTATGATCTACGGTGTCTCAAACAACGACCATATAAAACTATTACAACCAGTTTCTTGGTCATTCTCTCATAAGTAATCTAAATATATAAATATGCAAGAAAATATATCACTTTTCGGGCAAATGAGAAGACACAGTGCATTATCTCCCACAGTTTGTTTTTTGTACTTAAGTGTGCCTTATCAGCACCAGAAGCTCCACCAGACTTTTTTTTTTTTTAATTACAGTTGACATTCAATATTATATGAATTTCCAGTATGCAGCATAGTGGTTAGACATTTAACTTATAAAGTGACCCCCTCTTCAATAAGTCTAGTATACCCTCCCAGCACTATTCATAGTTATCATAATATTATTGACTATATTCTCTATGCTGTATTTTACATCCCCATAACTATTTTGCAACTGCCTTTTTGTACTTCTTAATCCCATCAAGTCTTCTGCCCAGCCCTCCAACCACCATCCCCCCTGGCAACCATCAGTTTGTTCTTTGCATCTATGAGACTGTTTCTGTTTTGTTTGTTAATTTAGTTTGTTTTCTAGATCCCACATAAAAGTGAAGTCATATGGTATCTCATACAATTTAACACCAAACAGACAAATGAACCAATTCAAAAATGGACAGAGAACCTGAATAGACATTTCTCCAAAGAGGACATACAGATGGCCAACAGATGTATGAAAAGATGCTCAGTGTCACTAATCATCAGAGAAATGCAAATTAAAACCACAATGAGATATTACCTCATGTCTGTCAGAATGGCTATCATCAATAAATTAACAAACAACAAGTGTTAAGGAGGATGTGGAGAAAAAGTAATCCTCGTGCACTGTTGTTTAAACTACGAATTGGTGCAGCCACTATGGAAAGTAGTTTGGAGCTTCCTCAAATATTAAAACTGCAACTACCTATGGCCCAGCAATTCTACTTCTGGGTATTTATCCTGAGAAACCCAAAACACTAATTCAAAAAAATATCCACATACCATGGTAACATTGTAACATTATTTATAATAGCCAAGATATGGAAGCAACCTAACTATCCATCAATAGAAATCAGGTAAAGAAGATATAGTACATATATACAATGAAATATTACTCAGCCATTAAAAAATGAAATCTTAGGGGAAGCTGGGATGGCTCAGTGGGTAAAGCACTTGCTTACAGTCCCAGGGACCAAGGATCAAATCCCAGCCCTGGCCTGTACGGACCCATGTGCTGAACTGGGGTGTGCTTCCCATGCAGGAGGCCCCCAGTTTAGTTCTCGCCCCCTAGTTCAGCCCCTGGCTCAAGAAGGCGTGCCTCCCAGGCGGGAGGCCTTCAGCCCAGCTTCTTCTCTGAGAGGCCCCCACCCCTGTATGGAACAAAACCACATCAAAAACTGATGGCGTACAACTATGGAGACTGCTCTGGGCTCTCCCCCTTTCCTCTGTCTCTGTGAAAAAACAATAAAATAAACCTTGAAAAAAAAAAAAGAAATCTTAACATACATGACAAGAAGTTTGGACCTAAAGGAAATAAGTCAGACAGAGAAAGACAGAGTCTGTTTAATGGTATCATAGATTAGATATACTGCAATTTATTTAATCACGTCATCTTGATAGATACTTAGCCCAGAAGTAATATAAGAATAAAAACAGTATGTTTGGCATGATTCACTAATTTAATCCTCATAAAAACTCAATGAAGGGATGCTGGGATGGCTCAGCAGGTTAAGCACTCAAGTTGGAGCCCTGGGGTCTAAGGATCAAATCCCTGCCCTAGCTTGGGCAGACCCATATGCTGAACTGGAGTGTGGCCTCCAGTTTGGTTCTTGACAGGGCGAGCTTTCCATGTGGGAGGCCCCCAGTTTGACCCCCAGCTCACAGGAGATGTACCTCCCATGCAGGAAGCCCCATCCCAGCTCCCACCCTGCACAGCCCCCCTGTCCACCTGTGTGAAATAAAACTATGTCGAAAAGTGATGACGTACAATTATGGAGACAGCTCTGGGCCCTCCCCTTTCTCTCTGTCTCTGTCTCTCAACCTGTCAAAAACAATAAAATAAATCTTTAAAAAAAGTCAATGAAATAGGTGCTAGTATTAATTTCATTTTATAGATAAGGAAGCAGAGGAAGAGAAGTTAGTAGTTTATCCTAAGTCACAGAGCTTGTATAAAGAGAACCTGCATACATAGCCATAATACCTGTATATTTAGCCATCATACCTGCCTATCCTTTCTTTTATTTCTCTACCTTTTTTCTCTACCTCTCACCATCTTTCTTCCTTTTTACCACTCCTTCTCCCTATCCCCACCATGCACACATAATCCCAGTTTTCCTCTTCCTTCTCCCTTGTTGATTGATTGGGTGCCTTATTGCCTAAAAAGGCAAACTGATTTGCCAGACAAAAAGTTCCACCACTTGACACTTATTTGGCAATTGTGTGTCATCTCTGATGTGGATATGTCTAGTTTAAAGCCTCTTGCCAACCTTCTGTTTGTTTTCAGTCAAAAGCCCTTAATATAACATGTAAAGATTTGGCATTTGCAACAATATGGATGAACCTGGAAAACATTATACTAAGACAGACAGAGAAATACATAATGTATGATGTCACTTATATGTGGACCCTTAAAAAATAAAATTCATAGAAACAAAGAATAGAATGATGGGTAAGAAGAGCTGAGGAATGAAGGAAATGAAGAGAATCTGGGCAAAGGGTACAAGCCTTCAGCTCTAACACATGTGAGTTATGGGGATCCAACGTATGGCAGAGTGACTATATTTAATAATACTGTATTGTATACTTGAAATTTTCTGAGAGTAAATTTAAACATTCTCATATCATACACACACACACAAAGGTAACTATGTGAGGTAATAAATGGGCTAACTAACCTGATTGTGAGAATCATTTCACAAAGTATACATGCTTAAAATTATCCCATTGTTACGCTTTAAATATATACTATTGTATTATCAATTTCATCTCAATAAAGCTGGGATGCAGTGGGGGTGGGAAGAGAGAAATGAGAGGTGATGCCAAAAAAAAATTGTTGACAAAAAAAAAAAGAAGTTGGACATGAGGGGATATTTTATGCCAGCTAATCTCAACCTTCATTATATATAACATTCAGATTCCACATTTAGTAGTTCTTAGGTGGGACAAAGAAATCTGCCATATTAATGGGCAGTAGGAATGAGTCTTGTGAATACTAAAATCTGAGAATAATTGCTGCTGGTCTTACAAGAGACTCAGTAACATTAAAAAAAAAAACAACAACTATCAGCCTTAAAAAAAATAAAACATTTTAAAGGCATAATGTGATCATTTAAAACAAGAGCAGTTTCATTAGTCATTCTATCTGCATGATTTCCTCCTTGTCACACATCTTCACTTTTCTTTGTACCAAGTCTGATTAAGTCATTCTTCCTACCTCTTAGTTAACACACAGCCCTTCCTAAAAATCAGAGCTTTGTTAATTATATGTCATGGGGACTCTGATTGAGAAATTCATTCAAAGACATTTTATTAAGTCTCCTTGAAATAGAAAAGAACTGTGACTGAAAACATGGAATTTGTGAAAAATAAGGTAATTAATACCAGCTAATACCTTCCCTTTCTAAGTAGCTGTGTAAAGTATCTTTTGCAAAGATAATCATAGTCAGAATTTTTTAATGTAAATTTATTCTCAGCCTTGATAAAAAAAAGAACCAGAATATATAACAGCATTTGTTCAAATAGTACCACCTAAAAAATAAGGAATCTGCCCTTGTATTGGCCAAACTATCTAAGATTGCATCTCTCAAATATCCTACAAGTTTTCTGTCTTTACACAGTCCTAAAATAATCAAATCTATTCTCTGGATGACAGATACTGTCATAAAGTGAAAGTGCTGTGAGAAGTCACAAACCCCAGAGGGCTACCCTGTCTCCTGTGGGACAAAGGTGGTTGACTAGTTTTATCATGTTAACAAATCACTTACCGGTAGTCCTTATTCCAGGCCAGTGATACTATCTGAAAGGAATTTCATATCCAGAGAATTTAAGAGAAGTAGGAGCTATCACAACCTGTCGGGCCATATGTCTATAGCAAAATGAGTAATCTTGCAGGAACTGAAAATATCTTTAGAAATAACTATAACCCTGAAGAAAGATTAAAGCCCTTCAAAAGAACATGTTGATGCCATACTCAAAGACTTCACAACTACTTCAGGAACTTCTGCCAAACTATGCTGCATGCAGCAAGCTGGCTCTTGTCACCTCTCCAAGAGGTATATTTATCTCTTAATAGAGAAAGCTGGAGAGCTCTCCAGAGTGAGTTCGTGGACACCGATCCACTTCAGACTGAAATGTCACCCAGATTACTAAGACTTGTTTTGATGATCTGAGTAGTTCTAAAGAAGTGAATGTTACCTATTCAAACACACACACACACCAAAGAAATAAAAATGTGAGCTCGCTAAGCATAGCAACAAAGAGATGTTTTAGCAATAAACTGAAAGAGCCATTTAATGATGCTGAATATTTGTTATGTATCAGGGACTCTGTGTATTAACTCTTTTAACCCTTATAACAATTCTAGGAAGTAGCACTGTCACCAATCTCATTTTGCTCCAAGGTGCAGAGAGATTGAGCAACCTACCCCAGTCGAAGATCATACCATTGGTAGCAACAGAATTGGAATTCAACCCAGGCAGCCTGGTTTTAAAGCCTAAATGCTTAACCACTGTGTGTGTACTGCCACCTCTAATGTCTCCTCCCCCCATCCCCCTCTTGGTAAAAGGACAATGAAAAATTAACCTTGGTAATGACAAGGTTTTTGATAGATGTTCAAAACTTTCTATTTTATTTACAAAGAGCCTTAAATAGATATGAGTGAGAATAAAAGATTTTTAAAAGCTAAAATGAAAACCCTTCTGTGCCAAAGTCAATGTGAGCTATTATGAGCTTTAGAATCATTTTCACTCTTAAAGCTTTTGACTTTTATCTTCAGATCTAATTTTTGTAGATCTGAGTTTTGACAGAAACCCAATGAGCCAAAATTCTGTTGGAACAGCTGTTATGGAGGCATTTCTAGATTGACTGGAACCATGAGAAACTGAACATACTCTATTCATAAGCAGTAAAAATGGAGTCAGTTTGTTGTTTAGAATTACCAGGGATAATTTGTAAAAATTTACCAGTACAATACATACACATGAATGATATACTTCTAGGCTTTTCAATTTTTTTCCTTGAATTAAAATTTACCCAGAGGCCATCCCAAAGGCTAATGGCAGCTAATTTTAAAATATGCAATAAATGTATACTAAAAACATTGTGAATATTTGTCAGCATGATCATATGAGCCAAAAACCTACTACCTCTATATTTCAGATTCTTACCAATAGATGTGTTAATTACACCATCTTCTTTGAAAATCTGGTGTGGGGATTATATAAAATTAAAAAGATTTTTCTGGATATCCTGTCAGTGGATGAAAATGAAATCCTAAGGTTGATAATATTGCATCTGTTTTTCAAGTTACAATCTTAGCCTCAGATATTCTAAATTTATGTTGAAAATTTATTCTAATTTATATTTATTTGAATGAACTTAACTTTTTAATTATAACTTTGGTAAATTCTTTGCTCATTAACATTAAAGTGTTATTAAATTCATGTTTAGCCTTTTATGTCTGCCAAACATTTTTCTTCATACTAGAATTTCTCAGAATTAAAACCTTCAAGCATTAAAATTTGGTTCAGAAGGTAGTCTGGGGGATATTCCGGATTTAAAGACACATGGAGAAAACAAAGGCAATAAACTCTTTGATGTTGTTCTTAATAATTTTTTTTTTTTTTGGCTCTGTCTCCTCAAGCAAGGGAATCAAAACAAAAAATAAACAAGCAGGGCTGCATCAAACTAAAATTTTTGCACAGAGAAGGAAACCATTAATCAAATGAATAGACAACCTACTGAAAAGGAGATGATATTTGTCAATGGTATGTACAATAAGGAGTTAATGGCCAAAATATGTAAGGAACTCATACAACTTAATAGCAAGGGAAGACAAAAAATCCAACTTAGAAATGGGCAGAGGATCTTCATAAAAGAACATACAGATGGCCAATAGACATATGAAAAGATGCTCAGTATCACTAATCATCAGAGCAATGCAAATAAAACCACAATGAGATATTACCTCACACCTGTCAGAATAACTATCATTAGTAAACAATAAACAGCAAATCTTGACAAGGGCATAAAATTGCAAATTAGTGCAGCCACTGTGGAAAACAGTTTGAAGTTTCTTCAAAAAATTAAAAAAAATAAAACTACAACTACCTTATGACCCAGCCATTCTACTTCCGGTTATTTATCTGAAGAAATGCAAA
>PVKE010016727.1:21411-31758 GCA_004027555.1 Craseonycteris thonglongyai | reverse complement strand
CCCCCCCCCCCCCCCCGGTCAATGGTGTCCCGCTTTACCAATGTTAAAATCTGGTCACCTTACCATTGAGGCATTTTGAGCAACAGGACAACATAATCAAAGTTGTTTTAAATACTTCCTTTTGGCTAAGCAGGGACATGAGTCAGGAGGCTGTGCAGCTGTCCAGGAGAGGGCTAGACAGATGGCTTGAACTAGGGTGATAGCTCTTGGAGATGAACAGAAGTTTGAAAAATAGAACATTCTTGAGACTGGGAGGTTTGCAGTGGGATAACCAATACATTCTATCCCTGGAGTCAAGACACATGGGCAATAAAATTGTAATCAGAGAACACTTCTAAGTGTACTCTGAATGATTGCTCTGATAGAATCTGAAACTGCTGTGACCAGACCACTATGTCCTGAAGACAAACTTGATGAGGCAAGCAATGAGGAAGAACATGGCTTGGTGGGCATGGGATTTGAAGTAGGGAGTCAGATGAATTGGATGCTGACTAGCACTGGGGAACAGCTCCATTCAGCATTGTCACGTTAAATGGCCTTGCCAAGGAGATCAGAAATACTCAAAGTTCTGGGGCCATAACCCTGTTCAGCCACCTTCACACGAATCATTTTGCCCTTAATGTCACTGCTCAGACTGGCCCACAATGTTTGCTTCTTAAAAGGTTTCCTTTGCTGCACTTCCAGGGCTAACAATCTCCCATTTTTGTTGGGATTTGGTTATTATATGATTGTGTAGTAAGGCCTAAAATTTACCCAATATTACCTGACTGTGAAAAGGAATAGAGATATTGTTTTTCCTGTAACAGATCACAAATATTCCCACAAGCTTTTATTTTCAGAGGTGGAGGGCATCAAAGGGTGAGACCAATAATCCCCACTTTCTACTTTAAGATACTGTGGGTAGGGGAAGCCGGGATGGCTCAGTGGGTTAAGCGCTCACTTTGCAGCGCCGGGGACCCAGGATCGAATCCTGGCCCTGGCCTGTGTGGAACCATATGCTGAACTGGGAGCTCCCCCAGTTCAGTTCTCTCTCTGTTTCTGTATCTCTCTCTATCTCTCTCTGTCAAAAATAAAATAAATAAAAAAATATTAAAAAGAAAAGATATTGTGGCTTATTTCCACTAAGCTTATTCTCTTTGGACAGAGGGCAGGATCAAACTCTATGTTCAAACCCTGTGATGGGGCTTCTTCTGTCCTCCAAAGAGTCTACTCCTATCCTCCTGCTCCATGACATGCATGGCATGTTGTTGCAGGGGAAGCTCATGTAACCTCATGGCTGCAGCAAGAGAACCTACTGCTGGGGTCATGTCTGTTCAAGTTTCCAGAAATGCCATTGCTTTGATGGTCTCTGTGCATAGCATTTTTTTAAAGTAAAATTAAAACAAAATGTATGCATGCATGCATGTATGTCTTTAAGTATGGCATTGGAATCTACTGCTGAAATCTCTAGTGTTTAATAACTGCCTTTTGTCTTGAGGTACCTTTTATAGAGTAAGTCCTCATTCTGGCCACAGATCGCTGAGGGTCCCCCCATCTCCTCTGCACTTCTGGTGTTCCTGCCTTAGATCCCTTGGGAGCCCCTTGGTCTTCTGCATTCTCTCTGCTTGCTGCTTTCCATCCCCAGGCCATCCAGATGGAGCAGGGAAGAGGGAAAGCCCATATAACTTCTGTTCTCCCACAGCCTCTCAGGAGGTTCTTGCTGTCTTCTCATATCCTTCCCTCCTTTACTCAGGGCTCTTTGAGAGATAGAGGTACAACACTGAACTTGCATGAAGAACCTCCAGATCTTTCTCCTGTTGGGACTACCCCTAGATCCCAAAGGTCCTTACTTGTTCTCCCCGCTAGCCTTCATCTCTTCTCCTTTCTGACCTTGGCCTTCATCTTTCTTCTCCCATTAGTGGCAGAAGAGATTCATGGAACAAAGCTTGTTTACTGGAACCCCCCCCAAAAAAACAAAACAAAACAAGAAGAAGTACTCATTAAATACGACCGCCTTTAATCAGGCCATCGAAGGAGCCACAATAACGTCCATTGCTTCTCTTTGCTCTGACCTTCAATATATGGTTAATCTTTGGGTTTCACTCCCAGAAGGCAAGCTATTTCTCTTGTGTCAAAGTTCTTAGGGGATACATGTAGCCCCCTAAGGATCCTTTAAAAGTACAAACAGAGCGGTACAGATGATATTTTCAAGAAAGGAATCATTAATATTTTAAAAGAGTTTATGTGCTAGAGACTGCTAGAAAATTTACATATATATTCCAAATTAACACAACTAAATGCAGTTGTTCCAGTACCAATCTGGAGACAGACACTGACTGCCAAAGTCTCCGATCAATACAGTTGTCTGTCTACTGATGTCCCGTAGATATTTCATATCCAAATAGCTACCTTTCCCTGTGTAAAAGCTGCTCATTCCTCCTCCCCATCTGAGTGTTCAAGGTAAGAAAGTTTGCAATCATGCTCCCTTTTACTCATTTTTCTGCTTCGGCAGATGCCAAGTTTCAAAGCTTCTGCCGTCTTAATATATTATTTTCTTCTTGTCCTCTTTTCTCCATCTCTTGTGTCACTTGTTTGGTGCAAACATTTACCAACTCTCATTTCTACAGTACAATAGGCTTCTAATTGGCCCATTCCATTTCATACTCCACATCCTGCTGAGTGGTATTTTAAACACAAAGATTTGTTCATCTCATGCCCTCACTTAAAATTCTTCAGTGACTCTCCATTTCTTCTTTTATAAAGTCCATTTTCCTTAGCATGGCTTGAAAATCTCCCTAAGTTGTCTGCCTTAAGCCTTACTTCTCTGCATCTTGATGTTTCACTTCTATGCCTTTGCTTTTGCTGTTTCATTGGCTTAAAATGCCTTTTACTTCTTTGTCTGTGTCAGTCTACTTATCCACCAAAACAAATCCAAGAGGAAAGCTTTTCTGATGCCCCCATTAAGATCAACCCATTTTCCTTCGTGTTTCTACAAAACCATATATCGTATAGGATGCTTTCTTCCTTGTGTGCCTATAGTTACCAGTGATATTTTGGGTTGTATCTCTTGTTCCCACAGAAGTCTCTGGCTCTTAGTTGGAACTTAATAAACATTCAACATCCATGTTGAAAGAGAGGCAAAGAAGAGGAGAAAAGGTGAGAAGAGATAAAGAAAATAATATGGAAAGTAATGCAAAAAGAAGCAGGAGAGGAAGGGAGGAAGAAAGAGGCAGAAGTGGAGGAAGAGAGAGGACAGCAGAGGGAGAAGAATGAAGGCAGACTGTAGCATTATTAGTCCAGATAACTACGCCCACATGATGAGATCCCGAAGTATTCTTTCTGAGAGTAAGAGAAAGACATATATGAGGGGTGGGGATGGGGGGAAGCCAGGATGGCTCAACGAGTTAAGTGCTCACTTTGCAGTCCCAGGGATTGAGGATCAAATCCTGGCCCTGGACCCATATGCTAAACTGGGGTGTGCTTCCCACGCAGGAGGCCCCCAATTCTGTTCTAGCTCCCTGGCTCAGCCCCTGGATTGATGGGGTGTGCTTCCCATGTGGGAAGCCCCCAGTTCAGTTCCTGTCCCGTGTGGCCCCCACCCACCTGTGTGGAATGAACAATATTAAAAACTGATGATGTACAACTATGGAGACTGCTCTGGGCTCATCCCTTTTCTTTGTCTCTCTCTGTCTCTCTCTATCTTTGTCAAAAACAATAAAATAAATAAATAAATAAAAAAGAGAGAGAAAAAAAGCCAAATATGGGTTCTCCCAAGCACCTGGAATGATCTCAGCTCATCTCTCTGTTTTTTCTATTTACGCCAAGGCCTATTGGGTATCTTCTGCTCAAAACATAGTGAACGTAAGCTGAACTAAATAAGTTTTGTTCTATTACCATTATTTTTTTATTTTTTTAAGAGTTATTTTTATTGTTTTTGACACAGAGAGAAAGATACAGAGACAGAGATAGAGAGAAGGGGGAGGGCCCAGAACAGTCTACATAGTTGCACATTGTCTGTTTTTCCACATAGTTTCATTCCACAGGTGGGCTCGGGGCTGCACAGGGCAGGAACTGGGCCAGGATCTCACCCCAGTGAGAACCAAACTGGGGGCACTCCCCAGTTCAGCATATGGGTCCACACGGGCCGGGGCCGGGATTCAATCCTTGGTCTTTGGGGCTGCAAAGTGAGTGCTTAACCCACTGAGCCATCCTGTCTTCCCCTATTATAGTTATTTTCAAGAGAGATGAGTAAAAATACCTCTTATCCATATCTAAGACTAGTTATCAGCTCTGGAAGTTTCCAGAATGGTTGCCTGACCTCCCAGATTGCAATCCAGGTGCTTGGCACACACTGTGGGAGAGAAGACCCCCACCTGCCCCTGTGGTTCACGGGCCAGAAGACGAAAGCATTGAGTAATGCAGAAGCCAGGCGCCACCTGTAATAGACTGAAACAGGAGCTTCTTAAGTTAGAGGCTATATGGTAGGCCAAGGACTAGAAGGAAAATAAAATACATGGACAGAGAAATATAAGGCTTATTCATTTGATTTAAGGAAATACTGCTTTGTGGTACAAATCTACGTTTGTGCCCTATCTGCTTTGTCAATTCTGCTACCTCTCCTTCCCAATAGCTACCCCTAGAGTGAGCTTCGATCAAATGATAATAACGATGATGATGACATTGTCAACCAAAGCAGCAAGAGCAGTCATTAATAGGCATCGTACCTGTCAGGGTCAAGTACTAAATACATTCTACAGAAAAAGAGGCAATTCTCAACATAATTTTTCAAGATGTGTATTATTATGTCCATTTTATAAAAGCAGCAAACTTGAAGTAATTTGTTCGCAGTCACATCGTAAGTAACAATGTGTGTTCAATTCTCCAATGGATTCCCATTCTCCGAGGGTAAATTCTCGACTCCCTTGGGCCTCTCTGATTTACCTCCAGCTGCTTCCCTTTTTCTCCCAGGCTGCTCTGATTACAGCCATCAGCCACATTTGATTTGCCATTCATGCCTTGCTCACAAGTGCTTTGGGGGCCTTTGTATCTGCTGGGCCCCTTTTCTAGACTATGCCTAGTCCTGTACATGACTGGACCCTTTTATTCAGAATTCTGCTCAAACATTGTCCCCTTAGAGAGGACTTCCTGGCCACTCAGTCTGAAATAGTCTATCACACTGCCACACCTCTCCTCTAACCCAAAGAACAGATATTGCCATCAGCTCCTGCATTTAAAACTGTGTTTCAAAATGCACACTAGATCATGAGTTGTCTTTTTTTTTTTTTCTTTTTTTCCCCAATAATCAGTTAGTCAGTCGAAGAAACAGGCATTATCTCCATTTTACTGATGAGGAAAGTGAGGCTCTGAAGCCAGTCTTGGCAAGGAACATAGAAAATTAGTAGGTATAGATTCACTGGTACAAGCCCAACACCATCCGCGGCACTTCTAGCTCACTCTCACGCATGATGTGTTTTCTCTAGCACAGAGCCTTGAAACCTCGGTTTTGAATTTTATGTCCAGTAATCATTCCATCTCACTCCATAATATTATGACATACAACATTACATTATATTATATGATATGGTATCCTATTATAATATGATCATGTTATAATTATACAAAATTTTAAGTTTTTCCCTATACACAGTAAAATTAAAAAGCTTGTGATATATATATATATACACACACAAACACACACATATATATGTATGTGTATATATATATGTGTGTGTGTGTGTACATGTATGTGTGTGTATGTGTGTATATACACACACATATGAGTGTATACACACACATATATATGGTACAGATGAATCAAAAGTTGAATTAAGAGTGACAAAACAGCAAAAAGGAATAGAAAGATAAAAAGTGTAATGTATTATCTGTTGTCTTGTTAGTTTCTCAGAGAGTTCTCCATTGATTTGATTTTAATTAAGCTTTCCTTAAGCCCAAGTTCTGGGAAGCTAAGAGAGTGTGGGTGTCAGGTGGGGCTATGCCAACAACTCCCAGATCTAATTTTTTAAATTCTTCTTTATAGCACACATCCATTACATGGATGTTGACAGATGACCTAGATCCAGCTGAGGAGTATTGGTTGTTCATTTGTGTTTAGTGTGGAGAGAAGACTCAACTTACTAGGAATGCTAAATTGTCACCAGGTCCCTGGTTCAGGAAGAGAGGACTGAACTGGGTGTTAGTAGATGTCTATTTTGCTATTAACAACCTGTCTGACCTTGAGGAGGCTGGTGCAGTTGTCTGAATTTCACTTCGATCAGTTGTCAAGTCCAACTGTATTACAAAAAGGCTCTTCTGTAGTTAAAAGTCTGTATTTTCTGTTTTTTATTTAAAGGAGGCATAAAGCTTTATACTTCTCTTTAAGCAAAGCAAAATAAAAATAGTATTTGGGAACACACTACTCTTCCTTCTGCCTGGAATATCATTCCACCCTGATTTGGATACTTTCTCCTCTTCTGTTAAGACTCACCTCAGTGTTCTCCTCTTTCAGAAAGCACGTATTGACTGTCTCGGGTTGCTGTAATAGGCCTATCTTTGAGCTCACAGTCTTCTGTTTTATGTCTTATTCTAGACTGTCAATTAACTAATGTCAGGGTTTTTGTTTTTGTTATTTTTGTAAAGTTGGTACATTATATAGCCACTCCTCACTTAATGACCTACTTGTTTAACGAGTGCTCAAACTTATGACCTATTCTCCAGCCTGAGAAGCACTTTCCTCCATCTGAGTCTCGGGAATACCCTTTGTCTCCTTCCAAAGTCAGTTAGTATTCGCTACATAAAGTGTTCGCAATCATGCAAGACTACATATTTTGTTTATAAGTGTGGTGTTGCATGATATCTACTGAAAACTACATGCCCTATGGTACTACAAAATGCCATAAGATATCTGCCTTTAAGTTCCTCATTTATTGACCAATCAGCTTGATGACATAGTTGTAGGAACAAAACTCAATCGTTAATTAAGGAGTGCCTGTATAGAATCACCTACATAACAGATGGTGAGTAAACAAATGGTGAGTAAATAAATAAATGTAGAAATAAATGAATGCTAGGTAAGAACAATAAGAAATAGAAATAGATATGCTACATTTTTATAATGCTTTATCTTTTCAACATTGTGAAATAGTTTTGTTTGTTGTTTCATTATAGATCTTTTTCTTTTTGGTCCCCTTATAGATAAGAACATGGATGATCAAAGACACTGTAAGTCATCGAAGATCAAAGAGCACGTCCTAGGTCACTGGCAGAGCCCACTGACAACTCAAGTCATCACGGACAGGCTCTGCCCTCTCCTTCACCACCAGGCCACAGGCCACCCACATTAGTTCTCGGCTTATCGGCTTTGCACGAATGCACAGGGTACATAACTACGAAGTAGAATGCCATCTGTCTCAGAAGGAGGAAAGACGAAGGTGTTGGGAGAGCATCTAGTCTCACTGTGAAGAGCCGGGAAGACCACAGTCTATTGGGACCATGATGCAAAATAACTGAAAACTTCAGCAACTGCTCAAGCCAGGCAGCCCATGGAGAAGTGCCTAATGGATGGTATGGGCACATGAGTGTTCTCCTTTTACAAATGCTTCCCAAGATAGCCGGGGTGAGGACATGTACGTGGAGAGCATTTGCAACATCCTGAAAACTAACCGGGCAATGAGGAAGATCTTATGGAACAAAATAATGTACCTTTTCCCCCCTTAAGAATAATTAGTTGTAGGGGATGATGGGATAGCTCAGTGGTTTTGCACTTGTCTCACAATTGCAAGGTCCAAGACTTTTTTTTTTAAGATTTATTTTATTGTTGTTGAGAGACAGAGACAGAGAGACACAGAGAGAAAGGGGAGGGCTCAGAGCAGTCTCCATAGTTGTATGTCATCAGTTTTTGACATGGTTTTGTTCCACACAAGTGGGTGGGGGCCACACAGGGCAAGGACTTGGTTGGGGGCCTCCCACACTGTAGGCATGCCCCCTTGATCCAGGGGCCAAACGAGGGTTGGGGAAGTGAGAACTGAACTGGGGGACTCCTGCTTAGGAAGCACACCCCAGTTCAACATATGGGTCTGCAAGGGCCAGGGCCAGGATTCGATCCTTAGTCCCCAGGGGGGCTGCAAAATGAGACCTTAACCCACTGAGCCATCCCGGCTTCCCCAAGGTCCAAGATTTGATTCCTGGCCCTGGGACCGTGCAAACCCAAATGCTGAACTGTTGCACAACTGGTAACAGCCAGGATGGTGGTGAAGGTTCTTCCCTTCCATGCAGAAGGTCCCAGTTTGGTTCCTACCGTGTGTGGCCCCACATCCACCTGTGTGTAAGGAAGCCATGTCACAATTAATGATGTACAGCTCTGGAGACTGTTCTGGCCCTCCCCCTTCTCTCTCCCTCTCAGTTCTCTCAAACAATAAGATAACTGTTTAAAAAAAAAAAAGAAAAAGAAAAAGAATGATTAATTTCAGGCACAAAGCAAATGTCGTGCTTATTCATTCAAAGAATTTGTTATCATACTTTTGACCCATCTGTGATTTATGAGACACTGGACTATCTAACCATTCCTTCAATCAGTCATTTAGTCTGTTGTTATTATTTCAACACACATTACTGAAAGTCTACTATGTGCAGTCTTGGCAAGGGCTGAGTTCTCTGTGCATAAGACACACACTCTCTCCTAGAGAGGAGGCAGCAAGACCATGATTTAATGCAGGGATTCCTAACCACATGCCCGTGGGCGCCATGGGGCCTGCGGACCGATTTGTGTGCACCCGCCATTATTTGACTGCATCAGAAGTTTTTCATAAACACTAAGTAAAACTATCATTTATTTTTATACATGTGTTAGAATTTAAAAATATTGTTTGAGTATCTACACAGGTTTATTATATTTGTTGGTATGTTTGCGGTATCGTATGTATAAGTCTTTCCCTAGCTTTCGCCTTTGTACATGTCGCGTCTTGTGTAGCCGCTGCACTCTTTAAACTCTCCTCCACCCAACCGGGAGACGCCAAGTTGCCGTTTTGATTGCGGTTGCTGGACTGATCGGGTCGTGACGGTTAGCTAGGATCACAGTGTCTTGACATATTCGATTTTAAATGAACTAAAAGCGAGGTAGGTAATCTATTATTATGGTGGCAATTTGATATGATATTGTAGTTCTATAACTATTTTTATTTTTATTTTTTTAGTCCTAAAATGAGTGGACCAAATAAGAGAAAACGAACCTATAATTTTAACACAGACTGGAAGGAATCATATTGTTTCATTAATTTAAAAGGTAAATGTGTTTGCCTGTTGTGTGGCAGTAGTAGTATTGCAGTGCCAAAAAAACATAATGTTGAACGTCACTTTCAGACAAGTCATACCACTTTTGATACGAATTATGCACTTAAATCTGAAGTAAGAAAGAAAAAAATAAATCAACTAAAATTAAGTTGAACTAGTCAACAGACTGTTTTCACTACACATGTGGAAAAATCTAAAAAGGCAACCATTGCTTCTTTCAAAATTTCTCACATGCTCGCAAAGAAGAAAAAACCTTTCCAGGATGGTGAATTGTTCAAAGAAGCATTTCTGACTGCTGCCGATTGTTTGTTTGAGGAATATTCTAACAAGCGTGAGATTATGTTGGCAATACAAGACCTACAGTTGTCAAATAACACAGTCACAAGAAGAATACACGCAATTTCAAAAGACTTGCAAACTCAGTTAAAGAGTGGCTTGGAAATATGGGACTGCTTCTCTCTGCAATTGGACGAGTCAACAGATGTATCAGACAGCACACAGTTGGCAGTTATGGTGAGAATGGTATTTAGTAACTTCACAGTAAAAGAGGAGCTATTGCAAATATTACCAATGAAAGGACAGACGAGAGGTGAGGATATTTAGAAAACTTTCAGAAAATACACCTGGTTGATAAACATGCCTTTGCATAAGTTGTCTGCGATAACTATCGATGGGGCACCAGCAATGGTTGGTAAAAACAAAGGATTTCTTGCCCTTTGCAGGAAAGATGAATCATTTTCAAACTTTATGTCCTACCACTGTATTATCCATTAGGAAGCTTTGTGTTGTAAAATAGTACCCTTTGAACATGTTATGAAAATAGTCACAAAGATAATCAACTCTATTCCAGCAGCTCCATTGCAACACCGACTTTTCAAGGCCCTGTTAGAAGATACTGAAGATAAAGAACACGATCTCATCCTGCATACTGAAGTACGTTGGCTCAGTAAAGGTAAAGTTCTTACAAGATTTGTGAACTTAATTGAAAAAATAAAAACATTTATACATGATAAAAATGAAAATTATGATGAACTAACAGACTCTTGCTGGCTGGTGGATTTGGGTTTTCTTGCTGACACCATG
>PVKE010016727.1:0-21311 GCA_004027555.1 Craseonycteris thonglongyai | reverse complement strand
TGCATTGAAAGCAAAATGGACTTTGTTGATATCACATCTGCATATCAAGTCTCTCGTGCTCTTCCCATACATGAGGAAAATGCTAGGTAACAATGAATTAAACGTGTCATTATTTATTGAGACCCTGCAAGTGCTTCAAAAACAGTTTGAAGAGAGATTTCTGCAGTTTACAAATATCGAGCCAATTGTCTCCTTCTGTATCAATCTTGCCAAATAAATGTAATAGAACTAGCTGCATGTATTGCAGACCTTGTTCAGGGGAAAGCAGAAGAACTAGAGTTAGAAATTTTGAACCTTAAGAACGATATTTTGCTAAAATCCTTAACATCAGAGGACTTGTGGAACACAGTCTACAAAGAAAGGTTCCCATTTAAAAAAACAGCGGCATATAAAATCAAATCGTTTTTCGGGTCAACGTATTTATGTGAATCTTTGTTTTCAAAACATGAATTTAATAAAATCACGATATAGATCTCGACTTACCGATGAGCATCTTAATAATTGTTTGCTAACAGGGTTGCCATCCTACTCTCCTAATTACGAGGCACTGGCCAATGAAATGCAATGCCAAAGATCACAATAAAAGATTGTTTTTTTTTATGTTTTCTTTTATATTTTTTTAAATGATTTTATTATACGTGTGTTTTTTATTTACTTTGTATTACGTTTTGTATATATGTTTCTTTGTGTGTATATAATTTGTACAATAAATTTATTATTTTAAAATTATTTTTGTTTATTATGTTTTATTCTTGTTCAATAATAAGTATCCTTAGAAATAGCTGGTGCCCGCCACCCTACCGATATTTTAGAATGCGCCCTAGGGTATGAAAAGGTTGGGAACCCCTGATTTAATGAGTTGTATAATAGACTTTCTGTGCTGTGCTAAGCATTTCGTGCACCAATATTTCATTTTAAAAATCACAATCAGGGGAAGCCGGGATGGCTCAGTGGGTTAAGTGCTCACATTGCAGCGCCAGGGACCAGGGATCGAATCCCAGCCCCGGCCCATGCGGAACCATATGCTGAACTGGGAGCTCCCCCAGTTCAGTTCTCTCTCTGTCTCTGTATCTCTCTCTCTCTGTCAAAAAAAAACAATTAAAAAAAAAACAATAAAAAAAAAATCACAATCCCCCTGTGAGGCAAGGTTTGTCATGCCATTTTTGGAGATGAAGAAACTGGGACTTAGAGTAAGTGAGTTGCCTCACTGTTAGTTAATGGTAGAGTCAGGCTGGGGACCCAGATCCTTTAGGCTGAAAGTTTCTATGTCAAATCCCATGTTATATGACAAGCAACTGTAATCCTGTTAAAACACAGAATCTGATGAAGTTTATCTGATTTGGGGCTTGAGATTCTGCTTTCCTAGCAAGCTACCAGGTGATGCCTATGCTTCTGGTCCTTGGACCATGTTTGGAGCAGCAAGGGTAGAGAGGCCCTGCCTGTCCAATCAGAACCCATTTTCCTCTCCTCCTTTCTATGTAGGACCTACACACCTCTCACATCTCCCCTCTGCCCGCTCCAGCCCAAGTACTCAGGAGCATCTGACTCTCCCCAGCTCCAGGCTACATCTTAGTTATTCTATGCTTTGTCCAATATGGTAGCCATTGGCTATTAAAATTAGTGAAAATAAAACCTTGGATTTCTCAATTACACCTGCAGGTGTCAAGTGCTTAATAGCCACATTATAGCTTCAAGGGGTTATAGGTTACTGTATTGGCCGGTGAAGAATAGAGTGTTTCCTCATTGTAGAAAGTTCTATCGAACAGTGCTGAGATAGTAGATCACCCTTAGTAATTCCACCCTCATTGCCTAAGAATTCTGTTTCTAAGAGCATGACATTCCCCTGGCAACTGCTATTAGCCCACATACGTATAGTTGAACAAATCTGGCCCAATCTGTTTGAAGGAGAGGACTATAATCCTTGGTTAAGGAAAAGATTTCCTTTCTCTTCCTGTGCATGCTAATTAAACAAGGATATGCATATCCCTAGTTTCTGTTGGCAATTTCTGTGACCTTCAATGAAAGGAGGACAGACCAGAAGCCCTGATGGACTTTCACTAAGGGCCTCACTAGGGACCTTTCTTACCTTCTGCTTCTGCTAATTCGAGAGAACACATTTCCTTATGAAGTAGCCTTTTTGAGTCTGGTTTTTTATTACCTAAGGTTAAAAAATAATCAATAGACACCTGTAATCTAAGTATATTGGCAAGTCAGTGGTCTAGGTGCAGGGCTAAAGACATAGCAAGACTGAAAAAGGTGCCATGATTTCTATTAAGTTTGTTTAGTTTCATGTGAAAGATAACTTACACAGAAAGACAGCAGTAACCAGAAGATTCTGGAAGACAAGGGAACACTGGTGCCATAGGTGTATGGAGTAGGAAAAGTCTCTTCTCTGTGAGTGAAAATTCAGGAAGTCTTCCTAAAAGGGAGAATATTTCAGCAGGATGTTGTAATAGGTAGATTTTGGGGCAGAGGTAGAGTGAGCGCATTTTAGAAGAGGAAGGAAGCAAAGGGGAAAAGGCAGAAAAGGGAGGGGATTTCCATGAAAATGCCAAAGGCCCCATTTAACTAAAGAGGATCAAGTCAGGCTGCCTTGCTGATTAATACATATTCTCTGTGGAAAGACCTCCTTCTTATTTATTTAGCAATATATAGTGTTAAATATATTAACAAGAAAGTATTTATTTGTTTTGTTTTATTTGCAATATTGCAATGTGTGGAAAAACTAGACCTGAGTGGGTAATGTAAGCAGGGCCACAAACTAATAAATGACAAAGCTAAGCTTTGAACTCATACATCTCCTGGCTGCTGCCATGACTGTTTTGTGGCAAAAAGAAAAAAAAAAAAAAGTGCTCTGACCTGAGAATCCCTATTTTGTTGCTAACCAGGGACAATCTAGCTCAAGGCTCACTTTTAAAAGTTTCCTGATATGGGTGACAAACAATCTGGTTACCCTATTATCTCTGCAGACATGACTACAACTAGTTCCTCCTAGTTTTTAGGAGAAGTGGTAGAGATTGAGAGAGAGAGAGAGAAAAAAAAGAGAAAGAGAAAAGAGAGAGAATGAGAAAGAGAAAGAGAAAAAAAGAGAGAGTGAGAGACATTTAAAGCAAATATGTCAGGACATTAATGATCATTGAAACTAGATTTTCTTAAAAGGTACTACTTTTATTTTTGTTAAGAATCATTTTATTGTTTTTAACAGAGAGACAGAGACAGAGGGAGACAGAAAAAAGGGGGAGGGCCCAAGCAGTTTCCATAGTTGTATGTCATCATTTTTTGACATGGTTTTGTTCCACACAGGTGGTCCGGGACTGCGCAAGGCAGGAACTGCGGTGGGGGCCTCCCACATGGGAAGCTTGCCCCAGCGAGAACCAAACTGGGAGCTACACCCCAGTTCAGCATATGGGTCTGCGAGGGCTAGGGCCGGGATTCAATTCTCATACCCCAGGGCTGCAAAGTGAGTGCTTAACCTGATGAGCCATCATGGCTTCCCCTAAAGTAGGGGTGTCAAACTGGTGGCCTGGGAGGTAATTTTTTGTGGCTCACGATGCTCTGAAATTAAATAAAAATAGAAACAATTGTTATGAAGAAAATAGCGCTTAGGGGAGATGGAGGCAATACCGTACACACAATTCCCTTGTTAACCCTATAACTACTGAAGATGAGTATACACGTGGCCCAGTGCCTTTCCTTGGGGCCTGTGGGCATGTATAAACACGCTGACTCAGTTTTGGCGACATTTGTAAATCTGATGTGGCCCTCGTGAATCTTGTCTGTTGCACCAAATGGCCCGTGTTTTAATTGAGTTTGACACCCCTGATCTAAAGGGTCCTATTTTTAAACATTTTTTTGTAGATTTGAATACTTTCAAAATATATATATAAAAAATAACTAAAAATATAATGTGGATGAAATTACTTAAGAGTTAGTGAAGTCAGTGGGGTTCACCCATCCTAATGTGGCCAATGGGAAGTTAATGAGATTGCCCTTTACACTCACAGCCTGGCGTACCTAGCATGCCGACCACATCTGTAGTGTGTTTGACCCATGAGCTGTACAAGACATGTTAGTTCCTCCTAAGGGAATGTCTGTTATGTTGACATCAGCTGGCCTCTAAAGCCTTATGTGCAGCCATCTCCACTTTGCAGGCTTAAATCTAATTCTTCACTTTGTCAACCTAAGATATATAATATCGTAACTCATTTTCTCTGACTCCAAAGCCCACTGCAGACTGGCCAGAATTATATCTAAGTCTGAGTAACAAGGAATGAAAATACTAAGTGATGAACATAAAGAGCAGATCCTGGTGGCTGAGAAATCTGGGAGATTTAGGTTTGCCCTACTTTGAGAGCAGAGTAAGTGCTCAAAGCTTGACTCTGGAGTCCCTGACTCCAGACCTGGTTGCAGCAGACAGAACCTGGGGTAGAAGTCAGGGAGTCACATGGGACAACCATGCAGGTTTGGAGCCCCAAATGAGTTAGTACTTGCTCACCAGAAGAAGCAAAAGTGAACCTTCTTCAGGCTGGGGGTGGGTGAGGAGAAAAAAGATTCAAGACCCCCATGGGCCTCAGCAGAGGTGTGCAGGTATAGGGAGCGGGTGGGAGGAAGCTGGCTGATGCTAGCTGCATGGAATATAGAAATCATCCTAAATGAAGCAGTTGTCTTTATTAGCAAAGAACATTTTGGTTGAGATTCTTCAGCCCTCCCTATTTTACTCCATTATGAGAGAATGGAACACAGAGTAATACAGAGCAGGGAGCAGCCAACCTTATCTAAATGTTAATGATACTAATTACTGGCCTGGAGAAAATCTTTTAGTTCAACTGAAATATTTCACAAACATCATTGGGATAATTTGTGTGGGGTTAGCAGTTTACCTAGCAATGTAGAGCCCTTATCAGGCTTAGCTTGAATTCCCAGAAGAGAATTCACTCCCTGTGGGTTGACTGAGGAATCAGTGGCCTGGGACTGTCTAAATATGGTGGCAAAGGAGAGAAAAGGGGCTATACTATGAAGGTCATGGTGACAAAGGCTGGGCTGGGTATCCAAGTGTAGTGTGATTAACCCAGATTATGTTCTTGACTTTTATCAGCCCCTCTCCCATTTATAGAGCAAAGGTCATTCAGCTGACACATTGTCAACATATTTGGAATGCGTTCACTGACAGGAAAAAGGTTAGAGTGCAGAGAAGAGGAAAGTATCGGGATTTTGAGGGAAGGATATAGGTATACAGCTACCCAGCCTGGGACTAAGAAAGTACCCTGGGATTTAGCAAGAGAGAGTCTTTGTAGGAGGTCAACAAAAAAGATTCTCAAAATGTGATAGCCATACCAACAGCATTAGTAGCACCTGGAAACTTATTTAAAATGCATATTCTTGGGCCCAGTATCAAGATCTGTGGAATCAGAAACTCTGAAAGTGTAATTTAATAAGCCTGCCAGGTGATTTTGATTCATTTTAAAGGAGAACGGTGGGCTACATTCAACTTTTCCTATCTTGCTCACACTGTACCCTTTACTCACCTTTGTCCCCAGCATCCAATTCCCACTTTTCCCTCTTCTTGAAAGTGCTGAGATGCTTTTTATTTCATCTCCTTGTTTCCAAGTTAAAGCCTTCTTCTCTATGTCTTACCGTAACCAGAATGACATTTTAAAAGGCTAAAATGTTCTTACAAGTTTCTTGCTTAAACCTTTTCATTCCAAAGTATTTTCTGCTATGATGTTTCATGGGATTCAACTACATGTTGGAAATACATATGTGTTTTAGAGATTTTTGGAAAATACTGGTATTAAACTAAGTTAAACAGACTCCTCCTTACTCCAGCAGGTTTAAAAAACCAATGTGTAACATGGACTTCCAAAAAACAAAGACTTTTTTCAACTTGTCTTTAGAACCTGTTTTAGAGGAGCATCTGCTGAGAACCGACAATCACCATCCAACAACAGGAAGGCCAAGCTCCTGAACCTGGCCACTCAGTTAGACCTCCAGAGTCTCACCTTTCCTGGCATTTCGAAAGTCTTTCCATGCCCTCACCTTATCCTCTGCTATGATCCAATCCTGCAGCCACGTTTAGACATATCATTGTGTTGCTTACTCACCATTCCTAAAAACACCATTCACTGGTGCCATTTGTTCTGTTATCCCTCTGCTTGAAATGCCCTTTCTTGGCTCCATAGTGTGAAATTCCCCTTAAAAGACCAAGTCCCCAAAACTTCCTAGACCCATTCCCCATAATCAATGGTATTTTTAGCTGCCTCTTCTACCCTCAAAGTGTATGTGTATCTTTACCATAGAACTACCACATTACAGGAGACTTAGGTGTAGTCTAGCATTTTTGCATCTATACCAAGGCTGGGAATATCTTGAAGTTGAGGAAGGTGTATCTATCTCTATGTATCTATGATCTATGTATTTATTTATCTATCTATCTATCTATCTATCTATCTATCTATCTATCTATCTATCTATCATATACACACACATACATATATATATATATACATATACACACACACACATATACAGGTATATATATACACACACACATATGTATACAGATATATATACACGCACATTCATATATGTATATATACATATATACACACATATATATCATCTATCTATCTTCCCATCATCTATCTATCTATCTATCTATCTATCTATCTATCTATCTATCTATCATCTACCTAGCTATCTATTCATCCATCCATCTACCCACCCATAATAATGGGTCTAGATAGTACCCAAAATAAATAACTTAAAAAAAAAAAAAAAAGGCAGTGTACGTGTTAACCTAGAAAACACCCATTTGTGTTACAAATTCAGATTAGGAATAACTGCAAGCAGGCGTAACGGCTTTATATGAGTATACTCTTTTTTTTTCTTTTTTCACTTAGACTGCGTTTCCTCTAGTATACTCTTTTCAAATTATCTAACCAACAGTTAAGGCAAAGGGTGCAGAATAAAGAGTTTATTTGGGGTCAAAATACATATCCTTATCCTTTCTCTAACTTTCCCATCTCAATACTCAATTGATCACTTAGCAACGTTCTCACTTTAGATACAATGCTTCTGGAGGATAGGCGCCCTCATTGATTCATGCTTGTACTTTATTGCCAATCATTGTGTCCGAGACCAGCAGGAATTCATATAATGTTGTTCTCTGGGTCCTCCAACCTTAATCTGAATGGCTTATAAACCACCTTGTCTAGAATTTTTTTTGCAATCACAGTCCAAATCTCCACTTTCTAAAGATACTTTACATTCACTAACTTCTTTCACCTATGTTTAGATTCCACCTTTGCAATCTGATAAGTAATACAGGAAGATATTGGTAAAGGATTTGCTATGAACTATTTGCAATCTCCCCTACTTCTACTCCCTTGAATCATATGTGGAAGTTCTAAGCCACAATGTGATGTTATTTGGAGATGGCAACTTTAGGAGCTAAATGGGTTTAGGTTATATCATGAAGGTGAAGCCACCATGGTAAAGAGAGAGAGAGAAATGAGATCTCTCTCTGCATGAACATACCAAGGAAAGGTCATGTGAGGACATCACAAGCAAGAGGGCCCTCGAAAAGAACCTGGTCATGCTGGCATTCTGAACTTGAACTTCCCAGATCCAAGAGAAATAAATGTGTGTTGTTTAAGACACACAATCTGTTGCCATTTGTTACCGAAGCCCAATGTCTGACTAGAACAGATGCTGATGTGCATATCTATTGTAATCAGGTAATCAGAAAACATCAAAATCATTGGCTTCAGGGTTCCTCCATCCTAATCTTTTAGAAAGGATGCCCTGAAGCTCTGCTAGTAGCTGAGTAAATAGTATTCATGTTTAAAGACTAAGGAGTAGAAATTAAAGAGGTGGAATTATTAAGTGGCTCATGACTATTTAATGTGTCATGTTTATAAAAATACATGCAAACATTTCATTCTGCCATCTGGACTGTAAATACAATAAAATGGGTACTTTTTTCCCCTTCTCCTCACTTTTCTTTTCTAGCCCTCATAGTTCGTGCCATTCAGGGGTCTCCAAACTTTTCAGCCCGCGGGCCGCATTAACTATCAAATAGCAGTTTGGGGGCCGACTACACACTCAAGGTCCAAATAAAAAAGAATCAAAACATAGATGTTGTTTTTAATTATTTATTTAATATTATTTTATTCAGATAAAAAGGTCTCCACAGGCTGGATGAGAGGGCCTCGCGGGCCGTAGTTTGGAGACCCCTGCTCTATATTATAATCACTCATCAAACATTTTTTAGCCCCTGCCATGTCCCAGACCCTGTGCAGAATCTACTGTGAATACTTGTTTTTTAGTAAGAGTTGAATGGAAATGACTGAAATGACTGTTATTAACCTCTTCCTATGCCTTTTCTTATTCATGAAAATGGCCTGAAAACTAAGTCAAAAGGCAATCTAACTTCTACCCAGCTTTTAATGCCCTGCTAAAATTATGCTACTATCCCAAAGCTTTCCCGTATGTTTCAAGCTGTGATCAATTTTTGCTTGCCTTATTCTATTAACAGCATTTTATTTTTACATACCTTAAGTATCTTTGGCAGAACCTCTTGTCTCATGGCCTGTATTATAAGTTGTTTTGGAAGCCTCATGTGCTCTATCTACCATATACCCTCCAGCCCATTGCGTTGGCCAATGGCAGTCAGGTAGGCCAGCAGTGCTCTGCTCATCTGCACTGGGAATCCCTTATGTTCTCCTTGGGCTTCTCTGAAACCCATGGTCTTCATGCACACATGCCCTGGAAGCATGTATGAATTATCAGGCGGTAGGTGACCCTCCCCCATTGGGAAATAGGGATTGGTGGCTGAAAGCTCCCTTCTTCTGCCTCTTGGGTCCATAATTCTGACACATAGTTTATTCCACTTGTTAGAGGGGCATATGATATTTGAGCGTCAGTTGTCCATAAAGCAACCAGCTTGATAACCTGCACATACTCATGTTAGCTTTTGTTCCGTCTTTCACTCTTCCTATTACTCTACTCCTCTTCTCTGGGTAAGTCCGCAAAATGAGCTGCCTGTGTACAAACCCTTTTTCAGGCCCTGTATTTTTAATGGTGGTGGTGGGGAGAGTGGTGTCCTGCTCAACACTCTTATTTATATCATCCATCAGTCTATCGGCTTTTAGAGGGAAAAAGTCATGTTCCCTTAGTTTATACATCTCCAGCTCACAAAAACTAGGCCAGAGACTGCTCAGATGAAGTTATTGAATAAAACCTGTAAGGTCTGTAAGGATACAGACAGCATTCTTAATTCATTTATTTAATTAACAAATATGTGCGTGTCTTTCATATGCCAGGCACTGCTGTGGTGGCTACAGGCCTAGGTACCAAAGTCCTAGACTGCATTCTAAGAAGGAAAGAAAACAAGCCAATGAAAACGCAGTAAATGGAATGGTAATGTGTGTGTGTGTGTGTACACAGTGGAAAAAATAAATCAGGGAGGGAGCAGCCAGTTAAGAAGAGAGGTGCAATTTCATACAGAGTGGTTAGAGAAGGCAAGGCCATAGTGAGAGTTTTCACTAGTGATCTAAAGTCAGGGAGGGAGTAGGTCATATAAAGAGCAGGGAATTCAGAGACCGAGGCAGAGGTAGTCCTTAGAGTTCAGTCTGACTGAGGCAAAATGCACAGAAAAATGGGAGGACATGGGGTGTGACAAATGCCAGAGCAGAGGTCCTCATAGGCCCTTATAAAGCATTTGGCTTTTACTCTAAGTGAATGAACAGACACTGGAGACATTTGGGCAGAGCATTGCCACAATTAAATTTACACTTTATGGAATTATCATGTGCTGAGAATAAACAGAAGGAGGCAAGAGAAAAAGCAGGGAGCCAGGTCAAGAGATTCTTTCACTGATCAAGGCAAAAATGATATTGATTTGGTCCAGAGTAGGGGAGGTTAACTGGGCAGGAGTAACTATATTCTGTAGATAGGAACACTGAGATTGGCTGATGGATTGGATGCAGAGTATGAGAGAAAGAGGAGAACCAAGGACAACTCCAAAGGTTCTGCTTGAGCTACTGGAAGGACAAAGGTGAAAGTTTCTACGAGGTGAGAGGCTGTGAAATGAGCCAGGTTATGAGGTAGTGATAGTAAGAGATTCAACGTTGGAACTCTAAATTTTGGGATGCCTGTCAGGCAGCCAAGTGGTGATATAAAATAAGCAGTTGGATGCACACAAGTCTGGAGTTCAGAGGCAGACCTGACCGAGAGCTGCAGATCATATTGAAAATCCTGTAACTGGATATTATCAGTTGGGGGTAACATTGGAGCAAAAGTAGAAGAAATATGAAAAGTGAGCCCAGAAACATTATAACTTTTAAAGATCTGGGGGATGATGATGAACCAGCAAAGAAGGAAGGAAGTAAAGAGGGAAAGAAAGAATAATGTCCTAAAAATATAAGTGAAGGAAATGTTCCAAAAAACAGAGTCATGGACTGCCACAAACACAGCTGACAGATCAAGTCAGGTGAGGACCAAGGATGGACCTCTGGGTTTATCAACATAGCAACATAGCAGTTGTCAGCAACACTGGGAGGACCAATTTTGATGGAGAGGTAGAGATGAATATCTGATAAAATTTAGTCAAAGAAGAATGAGAAGAGGGAAATGGGTGACCACAGTATTTTGTATATAATGAATTATATGAATTATGAGTTATGTATGACCCATGAAGTCATCTTAGAGAGGAGGATCTCACCGTTTCCTCCATAATATTCTGAACTATAAAACAGGAAATTAAAATAATATTTTTCTTACCACATCAATAATCATCCATTTGGTGCCCTTTATATATTTAAGACAACCCTATAATAAAAGGCCTATTTGTATCCTTATTTTATAGATTATAAAACTAAGCAACAAGAGCTTCAGTGATTTGCCCAAGATCACATAACCAATAAGTATCACCACCTTCTAAGGAAATGGGAAGCATTTGGGAGGATTCAGAGTTTCCTTTTCTTCCTTCCTTCCTTCCTTCCTTCCTTCCTTCCTTCCTTCCCTCCCTCCTTTCTTTCTTTCTTTCTTTCTTTCTTTCTTTCTCTTTTTTTTTTAAGGTTTATTTTATTGTTTTTGACAGAGAGAGAGAGAGAGAGAGAGAGAGACAGAGACAGAGACAGAGACAGAGACAGAGAGAGACAGAGAGAAGGGGGAGGTCCAAGAGCAGTGTTCACAGTTGTATGTCATCAGTTTTGTTCCACACAGGTGGGTGGGGGCTGCACAGGGCAGGAATTCAGCCAGGGTCCATTTGCATGGGAGGATGCCCCCATGAGCTGGGGGCCAAAATGGGGACCTGGAGGCCAAACAGGTGACTTTCCATATGGGAAGCTCACTCTGTCAAGAACCAAACTGGGGGCCTCCCACATGGGAAGCACGCCCCAGTTAGCATATGGGTCCGCACAGGCTGGGGCTGGGACTCGATCCTCGAACACTGGGGCTGGGCTACAAATAAGCGCTTAACCCACTGAGCCATCCCAGCTTCCCTGGGGTTTCTATTTCTTGACCCTTGGGGTTGCAGTTTCTTATTCACCAGCTTCCTTCAGATGATAGGTTCAGGATTTGGATAACATTTATTAGAGATCAGGGGGTTTTCTAAACAGATCTCTGAAGATATGACAATCTTGGCTATTGCTGCTAAATAAAAGATCCAACACTTGCCTGCTCCTGGGTTTCCTGTATGTTGGTAAATGTATATATTTCCTCAGTCTTACCGTCTTTTAAAAGCTGGGGGGAAACAAAGCTTTCTTTAAGTAGAAAAAAAAAAGTGTTATCTTTTTTACAAAGAGTGAGTGTGTATATATAGCGTTTCATGGTAAAGTAAACAAAGCGGCAAAGAAGAGAATGAAGAGACTATTGAAGCAATGCAAAACATCTTGTCTTTTGAATTTGAATTCAACATTTTCTGTCCCAAGAGTAATTTTTCTTTCCTCTTGATTTACTACTATTAAACATTGTGCTGTATATCTTTTGCCTTTTCACTAACTCTATATCATCAAATGATAATAAATAATAAAATAGACATCATCTCAAATATGTTCTGGTCACACAGGATGGTCTAAAACTTGAAGTCAGGTAACCTGAATTTACCTTTCAGCTGAACCATTGCCCTTGTATCTTAGAGGCCTTCCTTTTGAGTATTATAATGAACTACAAAGTCAAACTCTGCAAAATCAAATTAGAATAAAAACAGTCTGTGATATTCTGTCCCATTATCCCAGTTCCCGTTTTTCTGAGCTGCTGAAATAGTCACTGAATTTTTTTTCACACATCTACTCTTGTCCTAAAATCCATTTTCAATGCTGTATGTAGCCCAAGTGACTTTACAAAACACAAAACTCGATCATGTTACTCTTCTGATTCAAACACTTTAAAGGTAGTTTTCCACTGCACTTAAAGAACTTTTTTTTTTTAAACTACTCACATTTCTGCCCGATGACCTCAACTGTTCATCACATACCATTCTTCTCATATTCTCTTTGAGACTCTGTCTACATTGACCCTGTTGCTTCTTCAGTTTTCTCACGCTGTTCCATCTACCTGGAAAGCGCTCTGAACCAAACTTCATCCATTAATTGCTACTCATCTCTTAGAGCTCAATTCAAATTCACTTCCCTAGGGTAATATTCCTGCCCCACACCCCCAACCCCACACACAACTATCTCCAGGGTAGATCCATTTCTCCTGGTGTGTGTTCTTATAGACCCAGCACTTTTTATAGCCCCATTAAAACTGAAATTATATATGTGTAATATGATAATTTATCTGATGACTGCAATCCTTGATAGAAAGCGATCTTCACAAGTTACAGAGTGTCATTCCCTATCACCATGCCTGGTATTCAGTCAGCATCCAATAAGTATTTGTTGAATAAATTAATTCAAGACTCTCAGTTTTCACAGCTGTGAAATGGGAAGTGAGTTATGACTTTCTACCTGGCAGGGGTCTTGCAGGGCCAGGAAATACCATATGCCATTCAAGGTGCATTTCAGCTCACAATGACACCTCCGTTTACTCTGAAAAC
Organism: Craseonycteris thonglongyai; assembly: GCA_004027555.1. Classification (NCBI taxonomy): domain Eukaryota; kingdom Metazoa; phylum Chordata; class Mammalia; order Chiroptera; family Craseonycteridae; genus Craseonycteris; species Craseonycteris thonglongyai. The sequence continues at coordinate 8,269 of PVKE010016727.1, read as the reverse complement.
TGCCCCCCACTCACCTTTGTCTTTCAATGATACAGGTTTCACAGAATTACATTTTCAATAATCATTTGTGTACTCAGACCACAGCTAAGTGGGCCCAAAACTGGTTTAATCAGGAGTTTAGGATTGAGCCTGCCTATAAAATTCCCATTTATTCTAGACTTATCTGTGAGTGGGAGGGATATACGGAAACAACAATAGAACAACAACAAAACACCACAAATTATAACAACAACAGCAACAAAACGCCAAATTAAAATTAGAGAGGCAGAGAGGGGGCAGTTTTCAGATTTGAAGCTAGTAGCAGAGGAACTTGAGGTGCAGAAAAGCAAAACAACGGTACAGATGTACAGAGAGAAGCTGAGACAGAATTAGAAAAGTTCCTGGGTTCCTTAGGAATTTTTCTTCTGGTTCTGCTTCCTTTATGAGATTTGGCTGCCTGCCCGCCTTTGAGCTGGTTCCACGGGACAGGTCTGTACCCTTCACAAGTTCTCTTCTTTCCTGGGGAAGCCAACTCTTCTGTGTCTATTCTTGTAACAAAACAATTTTAATAAAAACAAAAAACAAAAAACAAAACCTTCTAAAAATACCAATAGAACATAGTAGGCATTCTATAAATAACAACTGATGTAATTATGATTACCTGAAATGTCACTTGCACTGGTTGACATTTATTGAATATCTTTTAACCGAATGGTACAAGGGCTTTTTAATATAATAACTCACATTTTTGCAAAATCCCTGTAATGTGTACTGATAGACACTTTTCATATTGCATTAAAACTTTGTCTCTATGTACCTGTGTCCTTTACCAGAGGTTAATATGGCAGTGGAAGAGCTTCTGCCATTAGTTTTTATCATTGGCACCTTGAGCAGTTCCTATTATATTAATATGCATGAAGCACATGTTTGTTGAATGAATACTTGTAACTAAAATGGCCTTGTGTAAATTTCTAAATCTCTCTGAGTCATTATTTTCTTATGTTTAAGTAGGGATTTATACCTGTTACTCAGAATCAGAGTAAAAAATCAAGTGACAGATGTGAAAGTCTTCTGAAAAGATTGAAATAAACTATGAGTTACTATTACAACTCTTAGTACTTTGGCAGAGCAGGCACCACCAACCTTATCTTACCAACGAGAACCCAGAGGCCAGAGAGGTCAGATGGTATGCCCAAAGTTAAGAAGTGTTTCATACTAAATAGATCATTTAAAAAGACACCCCGAACCTCTTTATCCTCCAAATTTAAATTTGATAAATCTACCTTGAAGGAAAGTTTGGAAAAAACCTGTGGTAGATTTTACACACAGAACAATGATGCTATAATGAAGAGGGGGTGAACCCGAGTAGCTGAGCCTGTGACATGAGGAATATTCTGGTTCTGAGGACTATTTCATGGCTCCCTCATGTTGTTTTAGTCAGTGTAAATAGACTATTTAGTATTTTTGGCCTGACATCTTCTACCTGGTAGCCATCCATGCTCATTGATTATCGCTTCTTGAATATAAACATATCTCAAATTTTACATGATAAATATTAATTTCCTGGCCATCATCAGCCCCCACCAAAAATAAAGACAAAACAAAACACTCTGTTCCCACTGTTGTGTACCCCACGTCAGCAACTGATATCCTTATATCTTTCTAGTAGTGAAGGCCAAAGTTCTCCTTGATTTTTATATTTCTCTCATACTCGGTCCTCAGTTCCCGGGGCTGCAAACTGACCCTAGGGCTGCAAAGCAAGTGCCTAACCCGCTGAGCCACCCTAGCTTCCCATTCTCTCATACTCATAGTCAATGCATTAGCAAATTCCACTGGCTTCATCTTTAAAATATGGCCCACTGCTACCACCTGGCCTAAGCCACCATCAGCTCTTGGCTGCAGATATAACAATAGCTCCCTCTTCATCTTCTGACTTCTTCTCTTGCCTCCCGTTACTTTATTTAAAACATAGCAGTCAGATTGATCTTGAAAAATTCACAGGACCATGGTTCTTCAATAGTGTTTTATCTCATTGAGAGAAAATATCAAAATACTTACAAAGGCTTATAAAGTATGATACACTCTCTAAACATAACATATACACATAAATGAGAGAGAGCCTTCCAGTTTGATAAATAGGCAATCTGTCCGTGTATTAAGCAAATAAATAATTTGTTTGTAAATATGAAATCTCAGCAGGCCAGTCTGCTTATCTGCTGACCACGAGGGCTTGGCCTGTCTGGGTGCTTCCTGGGAGGTTGTGGGTCACAGAGCAGAGCCGTGGCGGCTGCTTAGTGGCCTCAGGGCAACCCAGTGTGTATGGGCAGGAGCCTGTTTTCAGAGAAAACACTGTCTTCAATAATGTGGCAGAAAAATTGCTACTTGATCAATTTATGAAACATTTTTTGGAGTGAGGAGATTTTCTTGAACTAAGTAATTAGAGGACGTAAGAAGTGAATGTGTAAAATAATGCCCTGAGTGCCTTCTTTTATATTTTTAATTAAGATGGAAGTTTGTTTGTTAGAATGCAATAAAAGAACACATTCATTCCCGGGTCATCTCTGTGCCACATTTCAGGGGACTGCTGCCAATTTAATGGCGATAGTTTCTTGTGACTGTGTGAGTTGCCTGGTGAGACCATTTCTAGACCAGGACAACTTAAGAAAACACAGAACATAAATTGTGGCTTTAAGATTTTAAAACTTTTTCTGCTTTTTCTCTACTTTGGACTAATGACTTTTTATTGGTATGTGTATTAGAAGAGAGGTACAACATATAGTATGAATCATGCTTTTGTGTTTAAAACAATTTATATATAATGCATATGTAAATATATAATGTATATGTATATACACACATACATATATACATTCATAAATATATGTGCATGTCTGTGTCTGTGTAGTAACTAACCAAGTTAAAAATACATTATTTCTAATGTGAGGAAAGAATTTAAAAGACTTTTAGGGACATCTGTGTCTTTATAATCTACAAATATAGCTGCATTGTTGAATGCCCTAATGAAAAGCTCTAAGAGGAATCTATGGTGTCAGATGCTGTTTGAATGAATAATTTCACAATAATTAGTTCTTCAAGCATTTATTAATTATTATGGCTTGATACATTAGAACAAGGCTGAGAAAATATTAACATTCAAATACATAGCTTATCTTCTCTTATAACGCTAACTTTCAATTCCCATTTAATTTTGTTAGAAATAAACAAACATACGAGGGCTGTCCGGAAAAAATCCAGCCATTGTCAATATAACAAGAACAGTGACGTGACTGGATAGTTTCCGGACAGCCCCGATATATTAAATGCCTTCCATATGCCTGAGCATTCTGCCATTACCAAATTCAAAAATGAATTATACAGCACTCTTGCCTTCAATTCACAAGTTAGGGAAGACTAACATTGGTGTTTGATTTGCTTCTGTTTTCCCTTTTACTGTTTAGTGGAGAAATGTTAGTTTCCCACCATGGTGCCTTGTGTGATACTTTGCAGCACGCATCCCAACAATGCACTACTAGGAAGCTCTCCGTACCAAATTCAACTGGCCCTGGCTTTTAACAACTCAGAAAGAAGGTGTTAATTCACTTTCTTAAGATTGCTAATTAGATGTGGAACTCTCTATCCATTTTTTTTTTGCAAGGGAGAGCTGGCTCACTGCATATTTCAAGAAATATTTTAAGCAGTTTTTCTGTGTAGTTATTGTTGTTGCATCTTTTATCTTCCAGATCTGAAACAAGTTCAAAGAAGGGATCAGTGCATGTGATTTCTTTGTGTTTCAGGATTAGGCTCTGAGTTAAGGAGACCAATGGATTTGGGCTGGTAGCTTCCCCACTCTTGACAGATTCATACCTGCTTCGTCATCTGGGCTTAAATCACAAGTAAGCTGCAGGACTAATATGCATAATTATAGAAAGCAATAAAAAATAACTACTAACATTTTAATATCATTTATTATTTATATATCAGTGACCAATTCCCTGTGCTCCCAGAAGTACTTAAATGTTGTCCCAATGTTTTCAGAACTATTTAAAATTATTTATCTAATGTAAATGCCATGTTGATAGATTACATGTATAGTTTGTTTTATAGGTAAAATGAGGGTCAAGTTAAATTACGAATATACTTTCTTGTTGAATATCATCGCTAACATCTCACTTTAAACCTTTAAAGTATCTTTTTCTCATAAAATTTAGATTTAATTGATGTTTTTTATCTTATATCACTCCTTTTTAAAAGATGTTCATTTAAAAATATAGCACACATGCTATTATATTAGTTTCAGGTTACAGCATAATTATTCAACATTTACATACCTAAAGAAGTGATCAGCTGGTAAGTCCAGTAATCATCTGACACATACCCCACTATCACAATATTTTGGCTACATACCCTATGTTGCACATTACATCTCCATGATTATTTGTTGTACACCAGGAAATTCGGATTTCTTATGCTCCTTCATCTCCTCCCGCTTTTTAAATTTTTTAATTACAGTTGACATTTGAACTTTTGGTGTACAGCATATTGGTTAGACATTTATATAAATTTAGGTAATGATCCTTCTAACTAATCTAGTACTCACCTGGCACTATACATAGTTATTAGCATATCATTCCCTATGTTTACTTCGTATCCCCATGACTACTTTATAACTACTGATTTGTGCTCCTTAATCCCCTCACCTTTTCACCGTATGCCTTTAAACCCCTCACAACTATCAACCTAACAAATCTAGTATCCATCTGACACCATACATAGTTGTTACCATACTATTGATTCTACTCACTATGCTTTACTTTACATCCTCCTGACTACTTTGTAACAACCAGTTTGTACTCCCTAATGCCTTCACTTGTTTTACCTTTCCCCTACACTCTCCCATCTATCACCCCAACTAGTTTAGTACTCATGTGACATGATACTTAGTCATTATAATATTATTGACTATATTCCTTATGCCATACCGTACAGCCCCATGATGACTTTGTAATAACCAATTTGTTCTTCTTCATCGCTTCCTCTTTCGCCCACCTTTCTAATCCCTCTCCTATTTGGCAACCATCAAAATGTTCTTTGTATCTATGAGTATGGTTCTGTTTTGTTTGTTTATTTTGTTCCTTAGATTCCACATATAAACAAAATTACATTGGATCTGTATTTCTCTGTCTGATACACTACTCAATATCATCTAGGACCACTCATGCCCCTCCAGATGGCAAGAACCCACTCCCTTCCATGGCTGAGCAATATTTCATTGTATATAGTAGGTACAACCCCCTCTTCACTCATTCATTCATCAAAGAACACAAAGACTGTCTTCACATCTTGGCCATTGTAAACAATACGGCAATAAACATATGAACGTACACATTGTGTTGAAGTAGCATTTGGGTTTCTTTGGATAAATACCAAGAAGTGGGATTACTGGGTACTTCTTATTATAAAGCCTTTGTTTTAAAGTCTATTTTGTCTAGTATAAGAGTTACTATTCCAGCTTTTTTGTTTGTTTTCATTTTCATGAAGTATTTTTTTTCCACCCCTTTACTTTCATTCTGTATCTTTTGAGTTGAAGTGAATTTCTTATAGGTAAAATATATAAAGTTTTTTTTCTTACCAATTCAGCCACCCTATGTTTTTGATTTAAGCATTTAATCCATTTAAATTGAAAGTAATTGTTTATAGATATATAATTCTTGCCTTTTATTCATATCTTTGTTCTTTGTTTTTCTTATTATTTTTGTTATTATTGTTATTGTTTTTATTTTCCATCTTAAAGATGTCCCTCCAACATTCTCTAACATTTCTTATAATACTGGTTTAGTGGTGATGAACTCCTGTAGTTTTTTCTCATCTAGGAAGCTCTTTGTCTGTCCTTCAATTTTACATGATAGCCTTGCTGAATAAAGTATTCTTGGTTGTAGGTCCTTGCTTTTCATCACTCTGAGTATTTCCTGCCAATTCCTTCTGACCTGCAGTTTCTGTTGAGAAATCAGCTAACAATTCTATGAGAGCTCTCTTATAAGTAATAAGTTGCCTATTTCTTGCCTCTTTTAGGATTCTCTCTTCGTCTTTAACTTTTTCCATTTTAATTATAATGTGTCTTGGTATGGGTCTGTGTGGGTTCATCTTGTTTGGGATTCATTGCATTTCCTGGGCTTGTATGTCTATTTTCTTCCACAGGATAAAAAATTTTTACTAATTATTTATTCAAATAGGTTCTCAATCCCTTGCTTTCTCTCTCCTTTTTATGATACACCTATAATGCAAATATTATTACACTTAATATATTCTTACAGGTCTCTTAAACAGTATTCATTTAAATTTTTTTTAATTAATTAATTAATTAATTAATTTGGTGTTCTAATTGGGTGTTTTCTGCTACCTTATCTTCCAAATTGATGATTTGATCCTCTGCTTCACCTACTCTGCTGGTGATTCCTTCTAGTACATTCTTCATTTCAGTTATTGTATTCCTTAATTATGACTGGCTCTTTTTTTTATCATGTTTTTGTCTGCTTTTTATGCTTGCTATCTCTTTGCTGAATTTCTCATTAAGTTCCTTAACCATCCTTATAACCATTGTTTTGAACTCTGTCTCTGGTAGTTTGAGTTTGCTTGCCTCCATTTTTTAAGGGTGTTTTTTGTATGTTTATTCGTTCTTTTTCTGGAATTTTTTTCTCTTCATTCATTTGGGCTGTATTTTTGTGTTTCTTCACTTTGGCTTCCTCTCTGTGTTTGTTTCCATGTATTAGGTAGATTTGCTATATCTCTCAGTCTTCGCTGGGTTGCCTTATATAGTAGGTGCCCTGAGGGGCCCAGTGGTACAGTTTCCCTATTCATGTGCACCAGGTTTTCCAGGAGTGTCTCTTGTGTAGGTTATATACACCGTCTTTTTATAGTTGAGCAATGATTGTTATTGGTACGTCAGTAGGTGAGATTGGCCCTCAGGCTGATTGGCTGTGGGATTTGGCCACATCCACAGATTACAGGCTTGTGTGCAGGGGGCTTAACCCATGCAGCAGGATTTGCCACAACAGACTCTGGCACCTGTTGAGATTGTCTTTTGGGTGTGCTATTTGTGGGGCTAACTAGGTGGTTCTCTGTGGTAGTCTGAAGCCAACCTCCAGGTGTGTTTATTCTGGGGCTTCTTTGGAAGGGCTCCAGTGTAGGAAGGGCTCTACTGTCTGTCTGACTGGGGATGACCTGGTAGAGGCTGCAAAGCAATCTGCAGTTGGTCACTGCCTGTGCTAAACTTGGAGGTGAGTGAGAGAGGCAAGGCTGCAAAATAAGGATGTCTGCCACCAGTGCCAGGACTGGGGTAGCTCCATAAGAATCCAGTATACCCGAAGGCCTGCTTCCACCTGCAGTCTCTCATAAGGTTCAGCTGCTGATAGCCTCATGGGGTAGTCAGGTTGGGTGAGGCAGGGTCTCAGTGACACATCTGTGTGGAGTGAGAGCAGCTCATCAAACCAATTCAAATTCAGATTTGGCCATGTGTGTGGTGGGGAGCTCAGCACAGGGAAGATGACACCCACCTTCCAGCTGCATGACAGTAGGACACCACACAGGGAAAACGACAACTGTTCATCCAATCCTTCTCTGAAGCCACACAACCCAGTCTCTCCCCATATGTGTCCAACTCCTCCCGAGTCACTGCCCTTCTGTAGAAGCCCAGGATGAGTGCTGGAGAGCAAGTGAGTTTGTGCATGGGCCCTTTAAGAGTGCTTCAGATTTCTGCAGCCTTCTGTCCCACCCAGATGGTCAGAATCCCCGCTGGTTTTTGTTTTTTGGTGTTTTTTTTTTCAGCCAAATGTTATGGAAGCTCCTCTTCCCAATATCAGTACTCCAGGCTGGGGACCCTAGTGTGAGGCTGGGGTTCCTCACTCTTCCAGGAGGAACCTCTGTGGCTGAGATATCTCTCCTGATTTTCAACTGCCACATGGAGGTTTGAGGTAGGCCTGCTCCATGTCTGCACCCCTCCTACCAGTCTTGACATGGCTTTTTTTATATTCTTAGTTATAAAACTTATGTCTAGCTGGACTTCAGATGGCTCTCCAGGTTGCTTGTTCTAAAATTAAGTTGTATTTTTTTTAAGATTTATTTTACTGTTTTGAGAAAGGGAGAGAGAAAGAGAGAAGAGGGGAGGGACCAGGGCAATTGTACATTATTAGTTGTGATGTGGTTTCATTCCACACAGGTAGATGTGGGGCCATGCAAGGTGGGAACTGAAGCAGAGGCCTCTTGCATGGGTGGAGAGAACCAGTACCTCCAAGCC